>CM035428.1:111101244-111166244 GCA_020310875.1 Ceratopteris richardii
TATTGTTGATCCTTTATGCTAAAATGATTGGAGAGGACAACTCCAAAGGGTAACAATAAACATTTTTTGGTGCCGTTGTTGGGGAACAATGCAAAAGCTTCATTGAAGTTTGGACCTTGCTGGATCTTCCATTGTTGATGGTATTGAACACATTGAAAAGGTTCTACTCTTTAATCAAGAAAAGAAAACATGAAAAGGTAGGTTTCTTTGTTTGTCTTTTGGGAAAAGGAAGCAAGAGTTAACCTTTTGAGATAAAGAAGTTGTAAAATTCTTGCAAATTGATAGTTGCTCATATAATTTTTGAGAGTAAAGTACAGGTGTGTGAAAAGTTGAATCAAGATTGTTGGAGGAAAGGTAAAATGTGACTATCTTTGCATTTGTAGAGTGCTTGTTGAATTAAGTACCAAGAAAATTTGTTAATCTTGGAAAAGATGACATGGTTGTATTGAGGAAAAGTCAAGTAAAGTAGCTATATGCAAATAGATAAGATCCATTTGTTTAGCTAAGGCAAAGCAATAATCTTGAGAAGAAGATTTAGTTGCATCTTGAAAAGAAAAATTGTTTGAGTTTATCTTTGCATGAATTGATCATTGCACTTCTTAGCACATATTTCTTTGGAAGGCTCTACTCCTAAACTGATTAGATAGCAAGCATAGAAGAATATAACCAATCATGAAACAAAAGATCAATGGATCTCTAAACAAGAAACCCTAAGTGAAGTGTTTACCTTGATTTAGGGCAAATACTAAAAAAATTCATAAAATCCATTAAAAAATTTAAACAAATTTCCTTTTTTCTTAGAAATTTGGACTGAAGGATTGTTGTTGAAAGTGGAGGAGGAAAAAATGGAAAAGAAATTCTAGAAATTGAAAGAAAATAAAAAATAGCTAGAGTGGAAGTTGCTGTTAAATTTTTCAAAAAATACTTTTTAAATGAGTTTGGTGGTGTATAATTGCAGGTGATAAGTGATTTGGAATGGGTAAAGAACATTGAAGGGGACCAAGTGGGAATAAAAGTAAACAAATTGCAAAAACTGGAAGTAAAAAAAAAACACGATTATCTTCACAGGATCGCGATTTTGTGTAAGAAAAGGAATTTGAATTATTTTGCACATTTGGGTATTGAGGTAAGTGATTGTAAGAGGTTTCATAAAGTTGAGTGAGTAAAGAAAATCAATTTAAAAATATCAGTAAGAATTGAACATCAAGTGATTAAATCAAAAAATGGGTACAAAATCGCGATTTCATCAGTAGGATAAAGGGAGTAAAATTTTGTTAAAAAGGTAAGGATTGGGATTCAAAACCACAAAATTACTAAAGAATAAGGATTATACATTGGAAAGTGGAAATTCTGAGCAATCCACACAAAATCGCAAGTGTCTGAAGGCTTTAAAAGCATGGAATCTCAGAAAAAAGGTTCATTTGAGTGAGAGAGAGAGTGAGAGAGTTGAACAGAATCGCGACTTTCAGCAAATACAAGTTCTTGGATCTCTTTTGATCAAGCAAGCAAGGTAACGATCTTCCAATAAATCTTTGCATGTTTTCAAGGTTGCACATAATGATAAAAGCACAAAAACACAGAAAATTGTAAAAAACACGGAATCGCGATTTTTAGACTTTTGAATTTTCTTGAGAAAAAATAATATTTTTGCTAAAACTCTTTTATTGCATGTTAAAATTTGAATAAGGCGATTCTATTTGAGAAACAAAAACTTAAAAAACAAGAACCAGGAAAATTAGGAAATCTGCTCAGAATCACGATTCTGTGATCAAGCACAAAATCGCGACTCTTTGAAATTAAACACAAAATCGTGATTCCCAGAACGCGATTTTCATAAGAAAATCGTGTTTTTAAACGATTAAGAGCAATCACGATTGTCTGGGAACAAAATCGTGAAAATCACGATTGTCTCCACAGAATCGTGAAAAACACGATTCCAATCACAGAATCGTGAAAATCATGATTCTCTCCACAGAATCGTGAAAATCACGATTCTCTCCACAGAATCGTGAAAAACACGATTCCAATCACAGAATCGTGAAAATCATGATTCTTTTCGCAAAATCGTGAAAATCACGATTCTCTCCACAGAATCGTGAAAAACATGATTCCATTCACAGAATCGTGAGAATCACGATTCTCTCCACAGAATCGTGAGAATCACGATTCTCTCCACAGAATTGTGAAAAACACGATTCCATTCACAGAATCGTGAGAATCACGATTCTCTCCACAGAATCGTGAAAAACACGATTCCAATCACAGAATCGTGAAAATCACGATTCTCTTCTCAGAATCGTGAAAATCACGATTCTCTCCATAGAATCGTGAAAAACACGATTCTCTCCACAGAATCGTGAAAAACACGATTCTCTCCACAGAATCGTGAAAAACACGATTCCATTCACAGAATCGTGAGAATCACGATTCTCTCCACAGAATCGTGAAAATCACGATTCTCTCCACAGAATCGTGAAAATCATGATTCTCTCCACAGAATCGTGAAAATCACGATTCTCTCCACAGAATCGTGAAAAACACGATTCTATTCATAGAATCGTGAAAAACACGATTCTATTCACAGAATCATGAAAAACACGATTCTCTCCACAGAATCGTGAAAAACACGATTCCAATCACAGAATCGTGAAAATCATGATTCTATTCACAGAATCGTGGAAAACACGATTCTCTTCACAAAATTGTGAGTTAGTTGGATGAATTTGAGGTCTGGTAATAAATTGATCACACCTTCTAAACAAGATTTAAGAAGGAAGGAGAAAGAGCGAGTAATAGGAGATTTACAAGAAAAAGATTTAGGGCAAGAAAATAACATGGAAAATTTAAATGAAACCAATGAACCTTCTGAAATCAGTGATTATAGAAATATTCTCAAATATATGTATACAAATAGGTTTGGAACCTATGTGTATCAGGATCGGATGCATAAGTTTCTCATTAGGTTGAGAAACTTAGAAGTTCCTTTAAATCTAACACCAGTAGCACAATTTAAGGATGGCAGTATAGAAGAAGAAAACTCAAGGCTTAGATCATCTTACAGAGAGGATTATCATTGGAATGAGGGATATCAGGAAGAATGGGAAGAATATGAACAGTGAGAACCAGAACTACAAGCCCTAGACTTGGGAAATGGGAGAACTGAAATGGATACAGCCACATTCATGTATATAAGAGCATACAAGGGAAGAATTCAAGAGGGACCAAATCCTACAGATCATGGAATGGCATATCCTATGCCAGATTTAGAGGATGAGAGGATGCAAAGATGTAAACAAATCATACAAAAAGCCCAACTCAACATAGGGGAACCAGACAATTATAAAACAACAGTTGGGGAAGCAAATGTAACAGAAACAAGGAAAACTATTGATCAGAAAGATAATTCACACATAACCTTCCAAATCAATATAGACAAACAATGTACAATTTTATACCACACCACAATGGAAGAAGTGGTAAAACAAAATCCTCACTTACAACACAATATGAAAAAGTGGGAAGTAATACCAGAGAATTTTGATCCACATCAACAAGAATTGGAAGAGTTGTTGTACATTCCTATTGATAAAATAGGAGGATACTGTGAAGGAGAAGAAGGGAACTCAACTCTGAGAATACAATTTGGTGAAAATCATGCCAAAGCTATATTGGATAGTGGATCAGGTGTGGCTATCATGACTAAACAAACCTGGGAAAGATGGGGAAAAAATGAATTAGTACCCACTAAAATGAGATTACAACTTGCAGATGGACACATAGAAAAACCCCTAGGAATATGGGAAAAGGTGATTGTGGAAATATGTGGAATAGAAATAGAGCATACTTTTGCCATAGTTGAATTCCCACAATCCACTTCATATGAAATCATTCTAGGAAGACCATTTATGAGACAAATGCAAATTGTGCAAGATTGGGGTAATGATTGCCTATATCTTCAAAGCAAAGGAAGGATAACCAGAGTGAATCTAAGAAATGGTCAATATTGTGACATGTCCCCTCAAGAATGGTTCAAAATACATCAAAATCAGGAATTAAGTGAAGAATCAGAGATTGAAGATCAGAATGAAACAGAATCATGAATATGGAAATGCAATGTGATAAGTAATCTCATAGATAGAAAAAGAAGGATAAGAAAAGAAGATTGTGCAAAAGAAAGGAAACCTCAGGATGAGAACTATATACCACAAAAATTCAAAGATGAAGAATTTGAGCCTTATGGTTGGAATCAGATTTTGACCACCATGGATCTAGCTAACGATGAGTATGTGGGAGTGAAATTCCAAAATGAAGAAGGATATGATATTTTTCACATAGGAATACAAATGATAAAAGTGTCAAAAATAGAAGAGGACCAGGAGGAAGGAATAATATTGAAAAATGGTAAAACACAATATTTGGAAGAAGTAGAAGCTACAGATGCAATAAAAGACAAAATTTCAGGCAAATATAGAAAAAACAAAAACAAGGAAATAGAAAAAGATCAAGAGGTTGAAAAAAATGAGAAAATAACAAACAAAGATCAACAGTTTGATGTACCTTCAAATTTCAAGACTTATGAAGTAGAAGACAGACTACTTCTAAAAGTGAAACCAAAGAGAGAAAAGAAAAAAGGAGAGGCATATGACAATGAGGAACAAACTAAGAAGGTGATGATCACCCAGGAAGAAGGGGAAGAAAGACATATTGTAATAGCTGATGACATGACAAATCAAGAGGAGGAAGCATTAAGGAATTTAGCCAGAAACTATAGGGATGTGTTTGCTTACAGTTACAAGGATTTAAAAGGAATTGACCCTAAAATCTGTGAACATAAGATTCCTATTACACTTGATGCAAAACCTAGCAAACAAAGACACTACACATTCAATGACAAATACTCTACTAAAATAAAGGAAGAAATTGACAAGCTGCTGGCTGCCAATTTCATCTATGAGACTGAGTACACAGAGTGGATATCTCCTATAGTTGTAGTACCAAAAAAGAATGGGAAACTCAGGGTATGCATTAACTTGAAAAAGGTGAATGCTGCAACTATAAGGGATAGCTATCCATTACCCATAACAAACCATCTTTTGGAAAGAGTTGCAGTTAAGGAGGTCTATAGTTTTTTGGATGGTTTTTGAGGATACAATCAGGTATCCATAGCTTTGGAAGACCAACATAAAATTTCCTTTTCCACAGAATGGGGAATCTATGCTTTTAGGGTTATGCCTTTTGGTCTAACTAATGCCCCAACCTATTCAAAGATTAATGTGTCACATATTCAAAGAATTCCTTAGAAATATCATGGAAATTTATGTGGATGATCTTTGCACTTTTTCATTAAAAAGACAAGATCATTTGAAGGATCTGGAAAATATATTCAAAAAATGTAGAACATATAGAGTATGCCTAAATCCAGAAAAATGTGTGTCCTTTGTGAGGCAAGGGAGAATGTTGGGTCATATAGTTTCCAAAAATGGAATTTCAACTGATGAAAGAAAAATCAAGGCCATAGTGGAACTTCCAAGACCAACAAATGTAAAGGAACTTCAAACTTTCATGGGACATTGTGGTTATTATAGAAAATTTGTACACAAGTTTGTAGACATTGCAAAACCCTTGTATGCTTTGATCACAAGATTTGAATGGACCAAAGAGTGTGACCAAGCTTTTGAGACTCTAAAAACTTGTTTAGTAACAACACCAATTCTGAAAACCCCATAGTGGGATAAAATTTTTCATGTCCATGTGGATGCTTCAAACTATGCTTTGGGATGTGTGTTAGCACAACCAATAGAAGGAAGCAAACTAGACTTTCCAGTTGCTTATTCTAGTAGGCAATTGAATTCAACAGAAAAAAATTACACAACCACTGAGAGGGAAGGATTGGGAATGATATTTGATGTGAAAAAATATAGACATTACCTTTTGGCCAACAAATTTAAATTCTTTGTGGATCACTAAGCCTTACTCTACTTAGTAAACAAACCTTGTCACACTGGTAGAATAGTTAGATGGTTTTTTCTACTGATGGAGTTTGAGTTTGAGGTAATGGTCAGACAAGGAAAAACTCATTTGAGAGCAGACCATTTGTCCAGGATCCAAGCTAAAGAGCCAAGTTCACCTTTAGATGATGACTTGCCAGATACATATTTGTTCAAAGTAGAAAGTATTCCTGAATGGGCCATGACTTTAGTACCTTTGCTAACCATGGGACCCTGCAAAACATTTGGAAACAACACACATTTGGTATTACAAAGCAGGAATTTTATGTTGCTAGCTGGGCATTTGTATCATCTCAATCATATGGGCATATTAGAATATTGTACTCTAGAAGATGAGCAACAGGAGTATTTAAGAAGAGCACATTGTTGGAATCCCTGTGTTCATGCTTCCATGATAGTCACCCTAAATAACCTCAGTAGGATGGGAGTACACTGGCCTAATAAGATTCAAGATGTAAAAAAGTATATTTCCAACTGCAGGGAATGTCAATCCTTGCAAAATTCAGAAATTATAACCTTATATTGGTTTCAGAAAAACCCAGATTGGAGTGCAAACATAATTGAAGAGTTGAAAAGAAACAAGAAAGGAAAGCCAATAAGAGATAGTGCAGACTCAAAGAATCTACAAATGATTTTTGAAGAGTATCAACTGATAGGAGATCAATTGTACAAGAAAGGGATGGATGGATATTTAAGAATTTGTGTTCCTAAAGATAAATATGTGGAAATATTAGAAATGGCACATTTTGGAATGGTAGGATGACATTTTTCAAGTGATAGGACTGCTAAACTCATATTATATTCTGGTTTTTGGTGGCCAACTCTATTTCCTGATGCAACAACATATGTGAAAAAATGTGACATTTGTCAAAGAGTGAGTCAACCAAATAAAAGAGATAATATGCCACTAGTACCATTGATTTCAGCCAGAGCATTTAGTAAATGGGGGTTGGATTTCATTGGACCCATACATCCTCCAGCAAAACAGTCTCATGCTGAATACATACTAGTAGCCACAGATTACTTGACTAAATGGGCAGAGGCCAAGGCTACAAAAAGGAATGATGCTCAGACCACTGCAAGATTTCTCTATGAAAATATCATCACCAGATTTGGATTACCAATTGAATTAGTAAGTGATAGGGGGACTCATTTTTTGAACCAAATCATAGAAAACATAACTGAGTATTTCATGGTCAGTCATAGAAAGTCAGCCCCATATCACCCACAAGCCAATGGATTAGCAAAAAGTAATAATAAAGTACTTTGTACTGTACTGTCAAAATTGGTAAACAAAAATAGGAATGATTGGGATTTGCAACTTAATCATGTCCTATGGGCCTACAGAGTGGCATACAAAACTGCACTTGGAACCACACCATTTAATTTGGTATATGGATAAAATGCAGTTCTGCCTTTAGAATTCCTTATTCCAACACTAAAGGTGGATAGTCAATACTTATGGACTGGACATGAATTATCTGAGAGAGTGGTGGAATTGGAAAAACTGGAGCTTCTAGGCTTCAAGCAATCATGAGCATATATGCAGATAAGAAAAGACAAAAAGCTTATTATGATGTTCATATTAAAGAAAGGGACTTACAAGAAGGAGATTTAGTTTCGGCATTCACAATAAAAGAACATTAGAAGAAATTTCAGAAAAAAGGACATGGACCTTATATTATCAATCAGATAAGCAATAGTGGAGCCATCCAATTAGCTAATATAGATGGAGAAATCATGCCAAACTTCATAAGTGGATGTAGAGTAAAAAGGTATGATCTTCCATTAACTGTTTCTGAATGGAGAAGAATACATCAAGCTCAAAACACGAAAAAAGAAGAGGAAAAAATTAGAAAGGAGGCTCAACAGGAGGCAAAGGAGAGGATAAGAAAAATCAAGGATCTTAGAGAAGTCCTTTTGTGTGAAACACCTTTAAGAGTAAGAGAGCATTTGCCTGTGATAACAATGCATTTTCATGATGAAAAAATCAAGGTTTTGATAGATTCAGGTGCACAAGTAAATTTGATCAGTTCAGTTTTGTTGGATAAATTTAACCTAAAAAGGACTGAAAGTAAAACACTTATCAAAACCTTAGAAGGACAGACAATACAAAGTATGTCTTCACCATCTATTAAAGTTAAATTCAATGAAGAATATATGAAAATAGATTGTGAAGAATGGCCAGATCATATGATGACTGAGAAATTGATTTTGGGACAACCATGGCTCAGGCAAGGTAAAGTAATTTTGGATTTTGAAAATATGAAGCTTAAATTGACATTAAATGACAAAATGTTTTTAATGTTTTTATGGAGTGATGAAGAACAGGAAAATCAATAGGATATCTATAACTCAAAATTGGAGGGATTTACTTTTTCACTAGAAGCTACAAAGAAATCACAAACACCACCTCTTCATGACCAAGCCTACTTCAATCAAAAACAGAAGAAAATTGAAGAAACAAAAGGTGTTGAAAAGACAGAAGAAAGGTGGCAAGTATGGAGTAGTCAGAAGCATCTAGGCATCAAGACAGGAGGAATGTGGAAACAAAGTACATACAAACACTACTCATCAAAACAATTTCCCAAGACTAAATGGATATGGAAGCCAAAAACTTCCAAGTACAGTTTATTAAAAGAAGATGGTTTTATTCCTAGAGCAAAGTCAACAGGAATCAAGTATTATTGGGTAAAAAAATCAGATCTGATTCAATGGAAAGGAAACAAGCAGGAAGATACTAAAATAGCTCAAAAAAGTATACATAGTTAGAGATGGAGGGAAAGATTTATCTGAAACACACATGGGATTCTTGAAGAAATTCAGAATTTTACAAGAAGGAAATTATGACATCTTGGAAATTATTTCCATTTGACTCTAGCTATTCTCTTTCTAAGAAAAGAAATAGGAGGGGAAGAGAGTGAAGTGGAGGAAATGATTATTATTAAAAAAAAGAGAAAAAAAAGGAGAAAAAAAGAAATAAAGAAAAAAAAGAGAAAAAAAGAGAGAAAAAGAAATAAATAATAGAAAAAAAAAGAGAGAAAAATTATCAATTTTTCTTTTAAAATTCTTTTGATTATATAAGTTATATAGCACAAGTAAGATTTAGGTTGTAATTTAGCAAATTTCTATTTTTCATTCATTTTTTCTTTTTTATTTTTGTTGCCTTTTTTCTTTATATTATTAAAAAAATATATATAAAAAGAAAGATGTTTAAAGGGAATAGAGCAATAGACATCTTGCTACACATGTGATGATCACTTCAATTGAGTCATGTTTGTGACACAAATAAGGAAGTCTGGATTCAGCTGAGATTTTATTTTCATTTCTTTTCCATTCCATCTTAAGAAAAACGTGATTTTATTTATGCTTCTTGAGACTCATGTGGGTGGAGTTTTCTTTTTGTGTGATGCTATATTTTTTCCAGAATGGTGAATCCAAAGGAACTACCAATCCATGATTTCAAAGCAGACTCAGTTACTCTGTCTAGAGGACATTGGTTCTTGGACAGTGAAGCTGCACTAGAAGAAGTGGAGCTAGAGTCTGATGAAGAGCAGGAAATTCCAGAAATAGAGAAGGTAGGCAAGGAGCTCAAGGAAACCCTTGGTATCATTGGTCATCATATTTTTACTGTAGGATTTGGAGGTAACAAGTGCACCATGCTGTGCCAAGAATTTTACAAATTCCAAAAAATTGCAGTCAACTACAAAAGATGGAAAGCAGTAGGATTACACAGACTGTTGGATGAACCTTTATTCTTCATAGACTTTGAAAGAGTATCACAGGTGATGAATAGTCTGCTAGAGGTTGGAAGAGGCAATGAGGCATATTTCAGGTGTTCTGTTAAGGATAAAGAAAACAAGGAAGTGAATATTACTATAATGGCAGAGCATATCAGGGCAGCTCTCTAGTGCTATTCCATGGGAACCAAGTTGGACAACAGTTTTGTCAAGAAGAATAAAGCAACCTATGCAGGATATTCCAAATTCACTGATTTCAAAGGAAGAGAGAATGAAGAATTTGCAATTAGAATGTTCCAACTACCCAGATACACCATGCCACACAAGCCAGTGACACTGATCATGTTTAATAATAAAGACAGGACCAAACCTTTTGGAGTGATGGATGTAACTCCATACATTCATGAACAATTAAAGGAAGCAGCTAAACATTAGGAGCAAAGGAAGTTCATGAATGGATCTCAATTCTTAACAAGGATTATATATCATGTTCTAGGAATGGAGGATCAATTGAAAATGGCTCCAGAAGCTCAATACTTCAGAAGTTTGATGACAGGAATCAAAAATCCTCTAGGATGATGCCTGTAAGAGAAGCAGAAGCCCAACCAAGCATGAGGGGAGAAAAAAGGAAAAGAAAGGGAGTCTCAGAAGAAGTCATTCCTGTAAAGAAAAGAAGATTGGATCCCAGAAAGGTAGATTTGGAACAAGTGGAAGCAACTAAGGAAGAGCATGAAGCTGCTCAAAAGGAAGTTCAGTCTTCAAATGAACCACATCCACCTCAAACAAGCAAGGAACAATTATATTCTTATATGGCTCAAGGAAACAATAAAAGGGCAGTCTATGAAGCCCAATATAAAAAAATGTTGGAGGATTATTCTTGTAAAGCAACTGATTGGATACAGGAAGAGGTGGAACACTATGAAGAGTTGCATGATCAGATGATGGCAACAGAGACTGAAGAGGTTTTTGTTAAAAAGGAAGTGGAGTTGTTAGCTTATTTCAAGGAGTTACAAGGTCCTCCTGAAACCAGAACTACAGTAGTAGGAAAGAAAAAGGTTCAGAAGAAACCTGTGCAGAAAAGGAAGCTGACCAAGAAGAACAAGGGAAAAGCAGTTGAACAAGCACAAAGGAAGGAGACCGAAAAATTGCCAGTAGAAGAAAAAAAGAAGGAGGAATCCATTGTATTTGAAGAACAAAGAATGGATAAGTCAGGGATAGCTGGTTCTTCACAGTTCTCTTCAGACTCAGATGGGGACATTGAAAACTTCTTGTTGAAAAGTTTGAATTTCTCAATACCTAGCACACCAAATGTGACAGCACAAGCCTCTGAAAAAATTAAAACACCAGAAGATTTGGGTGAGAAGCCACAAGGAAAACAAGTCCAAGAAGAAGTAGCAAAACAGGTTAGCCCTGGAGAAGAGAAAAGGATACTAAAAGGCAAAGCAGTGATGATGGAAGAAGAGGTTGAAATAAGGAGGGAGTTCAGTAGTGGGTTGGTGGACTCAGGGTTTAAAACAGTATGGACAAAACCTTCACAACAAACCTACTTCAAATTTAATGAGGAAAAGCTAGAAACAGAAAAGGAAGCTCAGATATACAACTCAGTGCATCAGAAGGAAAACAAAGATCAAATTAAGGAAACTGAGGAAGTATTAGGGAAGATGGATTTCAAAGAGGATAAAGAAGAAAATACAGAAAAAGAAATAAACTGAAGCATAGAAGATATAATTTATGACCTAAATCATAATGAGGAGTTCACAACTACAGAAGATTAGGGGAAAGAAGAAGATTTGGATCTCATGGATATAGATGAGCAGGAAGAGGGACAAAAGGAGTAGATAATCAATGATCAGATAAAGCTCTCTGAGGAGATTGATTCAACCGTAACTCAGGATAATAAAGTGCAGGAAAAGGAAGGACAGGTCCTTGAAGAGGAACAACAAGGAATGGAGAAAAAAAAGAGAGAAGAAATAGAGATAATGAAAGAAACATCAGATCATGAGAAGAAGGAGGATCAGACATTAGAATATGAGAAAGATGTTGCAGATAAAGAAGAAATGGAAGCAGAAAGGGGCTATGAAGAACAAAAGAACCAGGCCATAGAATATGAGGAAGAAGATGAAGAAGAGAATGACTGCAAAGAAGAAAAGCAGATAGAAGTAAAATAGATGGAATTAGAAGCTGGGTTAGAAAGGATACCCAAGGATATAAGGTCTGCTTGTAAGTAATCATGAGCAATATAGAGCAGTTCAGACCATCTAGCAGAAACATGATCATATCAGGAATGGTGGCTGAATCAAAGTTTGTGAAAGGAAGAAGAATCATTAATGAGCAAAAGAAAGAAAAAGAGCAATTAGAGGAGCAATTAAGGACTACCCAAGAAAGAAATGAGGAATTGACCAAAAGAATAATCTCATTAGAAGAACTGGAGGTTCAACAACAAAATAAAATTCAATTTTTTGAAGAGAAATGTGCAAAGCAGTTAGAGCATAGCAGCAAAATAGAAATGGAACTGAAGAAAATAGAAGTAAGATATAGAACACTTCAAAGTTCATATCAGATTATGGTCAAGGAAAATGAAGAAATAAACAGGTTATTAATGGAAGAAGGCCAAATAAAAGAAGAGAGCAAGACTGTACAAGTAACACAGGATGAGAGGGATGAATTGAACAAAGAAACTCTAAGACTACAAGTAGAGTTGAAGGAAGCTAAGAATTGGAGCCAGTGTACATGCTGCCACCTCAATGAGAGGATATAATAAACTTCATTTGGATATAGCAAAAGAGAGGAGTGATTGGCAGTTGAGTATGGAAAAGGAAAGAAGTGAGTGGAAATCAGAAAGGGAATTATGGGCATCTCAGAATAGAAGCTTAATGTTGATGGTGGAGCTACAGAAAAATTTAGAAAATCCACAAAGCCAAGTTGAAGAGCAGGTAGAGACTACACAAGCAGAAGAATATGAAGGGGGAGATGATAACAGAACTCAGCACTTTGATGAACAAGGAAATAAAGCAGCAGTTGAGGAGTACTCAGATGGATTTTTTCAGAAGCTTTTAACAAATAGAGAATCTAGAATGGAATCAGAAAAATGCATAATGAATATGAAGAACAAATTGTCAATTTTGCTCTCAACAAAGGAATAAATCCAGACCAACACCATTGGGCAGCAGATGGTCTAGGTATACCTTTTTGCATGATTATTGAAAGCATTAAAAATTACCAGCTTGCAAGGGTAGGATTGTCATCAAACAAGTATTTGGAATATGAAGAGGATATCAATGTCACAAAGGAGTTATTTGAAAAAGCCAATCCTAAATGGAGAAACAGGTGGTTAGATGCTAACAAAGAATGCAGGAAAATTTGGAAAGAGGCACCAATATAGCTAAAGATCAATCCAGCTTATTGTCCAGTAGCAAGAAGAAGGGAATGGATTGTGTTTTGGGAAAGGAGAAATGCAGGACAGATTCAAGCAAAATGGTTGAACTTTCCAAAGATAGCAGGACCTAAAGCAGGAACATGGCCAACAAAGAAATATATGGTTGACAGAGTAGAGTCTGTCATATCTACATATAAAGATGTCAATGATCCAGCTTGTCATCTATTGATCAGAGTGATGAGACTCATATTGGCATGTATAGAAACCTTTACAGATACAGATGTCAGAACCCTCAATTACATTGGGTTCAATTCACCAACTGATGCCTTACTTTTTGATTTAAGTGAAACCCTCGACAGAATTTGTTTAATGGCCTATTATAGTAGGACAATATTTTTAGGTAGTCACTATCTTCAGATTTTTGAGGATGCTTTTGACTATGGATTCTTTGAGAGATAATCAGAAATCTTTGGAAATTTATCAGTAGTAACAAAATCCAGACTCGCAGCTTATGAAGCAACATATACAAAATACCTAAAGAAAGATGTGATAGATAAACCAGAAGCAGCAGTACAGTGGAGAAAAGCATTATTTGAAATGGTGAATAATTTGAACATCACAGAGAGGAAAAGTCATGATCTACTGTCACAGGTATATCAAAGAAAGAAGAAGTGAAGGAAGCACTCATTATATATCAGCAAGAATGTTTTTTGTCAGGAGCCAAAAAGTCTAGGAGGGGAAGAATGTTAGAAGAAGCATTTTTTGAAGAGAAATATTTGTAAAATGTCAAAAAAGTGTAGAAATATTTATGCAAATGATGTAAAAATGAGGAAGACTCTTCCTCATGTAAATTAGAATCATATGTATTTTTTCTAGAATTTTTGGAAGCTCTTTGATAGCATATTTTTAGATTAGAAGGGAAAAGGACCAAAATTCAAGTGTGAAAAGGGACACTTGAAAATGTATAAAAGATAATTTCCTCTATTTTGAAAGGGTTGGTTGTATTATATTTGCTATCCAAGTAATGTGAAGAGCTCTCTTGCAAGAAATCATGTTTTCTACTTCCATGTGATTTTCTTTGATTTGTTGAGTCTATTCTATGTGTGATCCATGGAATTTGTGAGCTTCACTTGTGTATTTCTGAGTAATGTGTATGAAGAGAGGTGATTCATGATGTATTGAGTGAGAGAGTACTCAAGAAAAGAGTCGGAGATGGAAATCATCAGTTTTCATAGAATTGCGATTGCCTCATCTCACTACAAGAAATACGGGAGTATAGCGACGGTTAAGGCGACAAAATTTCGTCGTTATAAAATTGCAACTTGCATCGTAATTAGCATGGCGCGCCGACCGTCGATTAAACGACGCAGAAAACGACGGTATTTGCGACTTGTGACGCGACAAGATTGCGACGTTCCCATAAAACGTCACTAAAACGACGCAATTTAAAAGCGTCGCTTTTTTTGCGTCGCGTAGGCGATGTTACTCGCCGTCGCATAAGCGACGGTAAAATTGTCCCCTATTCGACAACGAATAGCATCGCTTACACGACGATCTGTTGACGAACAAAAATTAAAACGTTGGAGGCTCTGCGATCGGCATTTTCACGCATCCGATCGAAGAGCTCTCCAACGTTCGCAATTGCACTGCACTTACGAGCTAAAGCAAGTATATGCAGAATTGTTGTTTTGCCTAAGCTCTCTCTTATTGTCTCCCTCTGTCTTTGTTTCTCTCTTTCTACATCTTTCTCTCTTTTAATTCTCTCTCTCTCTCTAGATCTCTCTCTCTAGATCTCTCTCTCTCTAGATCTCTCTCTCTCTAGATCTCTCTCTCTCTCTAGATCTCTCTCTCTCTCTAGATCTCTCTCTCTAGATCTCTCTCTCTCTAGATCTCTCTCTCTCTCTAGATCTCTCTCTCTCTCTCTCTCTCTCTCTCTTTTCTTTCTCTCTTTATTGCAGGTTATTCAAGAATCTAACCAAGCAAAAAGTATGGCTAACAATTGTAAGTACAATTTCTATTCTTTGTAGATCATTTGAATTGTGTTATTTTCATTACATAGCATACTCACACTTATTGATATGCACTCATACACTTATACATGATGAAGATGCACTTTCACACATATACATATATACACATGCACATACACACACATATATACACATAGATACATGTGAACATACACTTAGACATACACACATATACACATGCATATGCACAAACATTCCTACAATCACATAAAAAGACGTCCATGCATACATATATATATATATATATATATATATATATATATATATATATATATATATATATATATATATATATATATATATATATATATATATATATATATATATATATATATATATATATATATATATATATATACATACACACATTAACATATATGCAAATACATGTATATGCACATCCACATACACATGCATGTTTCATACATATACACATGCATATATATACACATGCATATACATATACACATATACATATACATATACATATACATATACATATACATATACATATACATAAACATATACATATACATATACATATACATATACATATACATATACATATACATATACATATACATATACATATACATATACATATACATATACATATACATATACATATACATATACATATACACACATATACATATACATGCATATACATGTACACACACATACATATACATGCATATACATATACACACACATACACAAGAACATGCACATACTCATACACACATATACATTTATACATGCACATGCACATACATACATATACACACACATACACATGCACATACATACATATACACACACATACATATACTCTTAGGTACACACATATGAATGAATTATATAATTAAAGTATTAAAACACATATACACATGCATATACCTACATTTACACATATACATGCACATACACACACATACACATAGAGTTATACATATACATGCATATACATATACACACACATACACAAGAACATGCACATATTGATACATACATATACACTTATACATGCACATGCACATACATACATATACACACACATACACATGCACATACATACATATACACACACATACATATACACTTAGGTACACACATATGAATGAATTATATAATTAAAGTATTAAAACACATATACACATGCACACACATGCACATACCTACATATACACATATACATGCACATACACACATATACACATAAAGTTATACATATACATGCATATACATATACACATACGTACATACACATGCATATGCACATACTCATACACACATATACACTTATACATGCACATGCACATACATACATATACATACACATGCACATGCACATACATACATATACACACACATACATAATTAAAGTATTAAAACACATGCCTAATATAAACAATAATAACAATCAATAGAACAAAACTCTTCATTACTTAATACCATACACACAATTCAAAACATAACTGAAATAAATAAATTAAAAAAAAATATATATATATATATCAATGTAAATACATATAATCCAATGTCATAATCAACTAAAATCCTAATAATCATCATCATGATCATCATCATCATCAGCAATATCATGATCATTCTGATCATCCTCATCCTCATCATCATGATCACCCTGTGACGATAGAGATCGTCCCTCCTGTGTCTGTCTCTCCACCTCATCCATATTTGTCTCTCCATAATACTCCTGTATTACATATAACAAACATAAATAAATAAAATAATTAAAACACTCATAAAAACAAAATAATTATATAAAATTTAAAAATACTCACAAAGGCATCAGGATGATCTTGCATATACTCGCTCAAACGCCGATATCCAAAATGTGTAGGATACTCGATCTCCTGTTTCGTAGGATATCGGCCATAATCCTTCCGCTGCAATGAAACAAATAAAAAACATTAGCTGCTTGCATTTTAACTAAACTAAAAAATATACTCACAATAACGCATATACTTACAAACGTAGCTACAAAACCATTATGGCCCATTTGGCCTAGGTGCGATGTGTGGCCCGACTCCACTCCCTTCTTTGCAGCAGCCTGTTTATTCAAGAAAAAAAATACATAAATTAAATGTAAAAATTACTAAAATATATAAAAATTATAAATAGAAACTATTAATTTGTGTACCTTCTGCTGAGGAAATGACTCCTGAAGACGTAGCTGTCTACGAAAAAACTGCCACGACTCAGGTGGTATGCTAGCTCGCCTCTTATTTTTTTCGACCATACAATATCTCCTGTTAATTTAATCTCAAACAGAAAAAAAAGTCAGAATACATACACATATATACACACACATACACATACACATACACATACCCACATACACATATACATGCAAACATATACGCATGCATATATGTATACATATACACATATACATACATATAACATAAACATACATATACATATCCACATATATACGTACACACACATGCATGCATATACACTCATTCATACAAAATACATGCATTTATCCCACAATAATATGTAGTTGTGTATATGTGAATATGTGTGTATGTGTAAATGTGTATATGTGAATATGTGTGTATGTGTAAATATGTATATGTGAATTTTTTGTTTATGTAGATAATCAAATTATTAATATCAAATATCATTATTTGTAGATTCTGATCAATCAGATGGAACTCCACCACCGTCTCCTCTTCGTGCAACGACTTTATACTGTAAGTATATGAAATATTTAATTTTAAATATATTTGATGGATACATAACTTATATATTTTTTTTATGTTTCTTATTATGTGCAGGTTCTGATCAATCAGAGGGTACTCCACCACCTCCTACCCATGCACGACTTCACATGTGTCCTCCGATAGGAATTATGATGAATTTTACTATGAAGAGCATATTATATGTTGGTGTAACTCTTGTTATGGCACGTATCGAAGACCACGATTGGAATGTATTGAACATGAGGCAGAGTATGGTACTTTTGAGCGTGCACCATCACCTAGTCAACGTGATAATGCTCGGGTATGTATTTTCTATATATATTAATGTCATTATTTTATTTAAAAACCATATATAAAATCAAATTATTGTTGATATACAGGAATACTTGCTCGATGATGATGATGATGATGATTTTTCTCATAATGTTAATATACCTCGTACACATCATGGACTTGTTGTTCATCAATTACAAGTAGAGGTTTCTTGAAATCCTCTACCTCCTGGTTTAGAGAATGAAACAGCTGGAGATTATCCATTGCCAGCTCGTGATCGTTCTTTAGTACAAACATATGATAGAAGAAGATATGGAGGATGGAATAGAGGACCACTTCCTTTAGATGGAGAGGTTTTCAACTTTTGGGGTAATCGCTATATGATTGCTCCATCCACTATTACTAATGCTGGTCGTGGTCTCTTTATTGTAGAGGATTTGTATGTGCCCCCGAACTCTGAAGTCACTCTTATGTCATTTTGTGGTCCTATATATGGATGGGGAGATTGGCATCGACTTTCACGTTATGTTCAAAGCATGAGTACTTATGGAATATGCTTGAACGCAACATCCCTTACTAGTAGAAGGATTTTACATGCAAAAAATGAAAGATTATATATTGATGGAAGACCTTACACACATGGAAATATAGCAGGTTTAATAAATAGTAGTCGAGGGTTACATAATAGTTCAAGGACTAATTTCACATTTGAGGAGCGTGAAAATAGTCATGAATCACCATACATGAGTAGAGATGTATCAAGATACATAGTTGTCAATGCTATTACTACATTACATGCTGGTGATGAACTATTAGTGAATTATGGATGGCGTAGACCTCCAAGAGCACCTTTTAGCTAGAGAGAATAAAAATTTTCTATCCATATTTAATAAGTTATATACTTAATTTTATATTTGAAGTTTACTTTTTATTCATTTATGGAATACTAATGAGTTTTATTTATATGTGTAGATTCCAACGTATGATGTTGATGATATTCGTCCACAGCATTCACAATTACCAGTAAGACCACGATTATCAGAAGCTTCCATGAGGAGGCTACGCAAAACTAATCCTGTGCAATATGCAAAGTTGAAAGATCTATATCCAAAAGATGATAAAGTACAAGATTTGTGTGACAATGATGAAGATGATGGCATGGCAGATTTTATTGAGGATTCGTATCAAAATGACAGTGAGAGCATTGATATTTCTAAAAATGAGAATATCTTCGAGAGGAATGTCTAAAGCATGTATATGAAGGAAGTCGTTTGACACGACTAAGTGCGAGCTTACTTATTCTCAACCTTCAAAATCGTTTTGGATGGAGTAATGTATCTGTTTCGACACTATTAAGGTATAATTTTCATTTTTCTATCTATATATTTATATATATATACATATATATATATATATATATATATATATATATATATATATATATATATATATATATATATATATATATATATATATATATATATATATATATATATATATATATATATATATACATGCAGGTTTTTATTCTTACTTTAGATAAGATAAGAAGAAGAACTTGAATTGAATGGATACGATTGTTTGGATGGCAGGATACGATTGTTTGGATGGCAGGATATGATTGTTTGGATGGTAGGATACGATTGTTTGTTTTGGAGGATAAAAGATGCGCGGACAAAAAGTGTCCATTCAATTCAAGTTCTTGTTCTTACCTTATCTAAAGTAAGAATTAAAACCTACATGTATATATGTATATTTATTTATTTACCTTTTTTAATATATCTTTTTTTGATAAACTTACAGGTTATTATCTGAAAAGTTTTTACCAAGTCAGAATATTCTTCCTACCTCACATGATGAAATGAAGAAGATAATCAACAATCTTGGTATAGATTATCAATGTATACATGCATGTCCTAACGATTGTATTTTATATAGAGGTGAATATGCAGACTCTTTGACATGTCCCAAATGTCAATCTCCTTGATATAAGGGTGAAGAAGGTAAAATCCCAAAAAAGGTATTGAGACATTTTCCATTGGCTCCACGGATTAGACATATGTTTCAAAGCCCCGAATTATCAAAGCTTTTGACTTGGGGACATGATCACAAAAGTACTGATGGAATAATCAGAATTCCTCATGATAGTGTTGCTTTTCAGCATATTAATTCTACATGGCCTGAATTTGCACAAAATCCACAGAATCTAAAGTTAGGAGTTGCATTAGATGGGGTTAATCCATTCTCCATGAAATCCAGTAAATGGTCAACATGGCCAGTGGTAGTCATAAACTACAATCTTCTGCCATATCTTAGCATTAAAAAGGAACATTTAATGCTTTCACTTTTAATCCCAGGCAAAAGACAAGTTAAAGATATGAATGTATATCTTGCTCCTCTCATTGACGATCTTCAAGAGTTATGGAGAGGTATTAATGTCATTGATGTATCAAAAAGCATCAATGAAAGACATATTACGGTTTGTGGTATTGTGGCTTGGACTATTCACGATTTTCCTGGATATGGCGTTTGTTCAGGTATTGATGTAATTTTTTTATTCAATATGCATGTAAATAAATATGATTTAATCTAATTATATTTTTATCATTTTTCATGATGCAGGAATATCTACTAAGGGTTATAAAGCTTGTCCATATTGTGGTGATTGGTTGAGATCAATCTATAGTAAGAATCTCAACAAAAATATTTATCTTCGACATCGATGATTCTTGCCTGATGATCATCCATTAAGATCTAAAAGAGAAGTGATACATTTTAATGGAAAGCTTGAAACACGCCAGTATCCAAAACCTATGATGCCTATGGATTGGTATAAAAAATGGACAGATGGACCTCTGATAGATCCAGAAGCAGAAATCTTCAGTGATGATTCAGATAATGAGTATGTGAACAGAGGTAAAGGAAAATTGGCACTCGCTGAGAACATATCAATATGGTATTCTTTGGAGTATTGGAAAGAGTTAAAAGTATGTCATCTTCTTGATCCTATGCATATATTCAAAAATATTGGTTATTCACTATGGCAGCATCTTCTTGGACTAAAAGATACCACAACATCAAGGAATGAATTGAAAGATAAAAAATCCAAACCAAAGTCATGGCCAGTTTTTCATAGACATCGACAAGAAACGACTTATGCATCTGCTCCTTGGGTACTTACAACAAAAGAGATATAGACTATCAACAATAGAATTCAATTGATTAAGACTCCTATAGGATATGGAGCATCGTTTCAAAACATGTTTACTATGGATGATAAAGCTTATCTGGGTTAAAGACCCATGACTGGCATAACTTTTTGAAACATATTTTACCTTTGGTTATCGATGGATGTACAACGAAAGGAGTACGAGATGTGATCTATCGTCTTGGATCACTTATAAGGTAATTATGATACTTTTATATTTAATATGTATGAATATTGGATATCTTTTATTTTTTAATTAACTTCTTTATAATTGTTTTTATGATATGTATAGGTGGATTACATCCAAAGAGATTGATAAAAGTTCGATCCCACAAAAAAAATGTGAATGCAAAGAGCTACTATGTTTGATGGAAAAAGAACTTCCTACTTCAATTTTTGATATTCAGGTTCATTTATTAGTCCATCTTGTAGATGAGATGGAGATTGCAGGTGTTGTCAACACTAGATGGATGTTTTGGGTCGAGCGATTTATGGGAATACTAAAAGGTTATGTGCGACAAAGAGCAAAACCAGAAGGATCCATGGCAAAGGGTTGGATGCTTGAAGAGTGCATGTATTACGTTAGTGAGTACCTTGAAAGAGTTCACGAAGAAGCTCCACGTGCATGGACCAACGAGTCTTCTTCAAAAATAACAGATGAGGTATTATCAGGTAAGGGGGTTCCATTCTTATTTACATTTCAAGAAAAAAACTGATGTTTCTACTTTTGTAGCATATAATAGCGAATGCATGCAAGCATTCCTTAGCGAGTACGAGGAACTTCAAAGTCTCCGAAGTAAAAGGCGAAAAAACAAAAGATCTAGACGTAATCTCGATAATAATGAGATTACAGATATACCTTCTTTCACGGATTGGCTATATAGTCGTTTGCAACGCGCCAACGCAAATAATGAAGAAATCTCAGATGAGCAAAGAGAGTTAATGATACGTTGTGAACGAAAGGTAATTTTATTAAAATAATATTTTATTTTTTTCATATATGTATGTTAGTTTCTATTTACTAATTGAATTTATTTTGCAGGCTCGAATGTTTACTAATATGTGGGCTTTTGGACAACATATTAGAATCAAAGCCATTGATTCTTTACGTAAAACAGAGGATTCTAGTATTGTTGCTTCTTTCAAACAACTATCACGTGCTAGCTCAAAAGACACGAACCTTATAGATAGCGAACTTGGTTACATAGGAACTATTGTTGGTATCTATGAAATTTCATTTCGTACATTCAAACAGGTAGAAAAAAGTTTATATATTTTTTTAGAGTTAGTTATTTTTTTAAGCACCTAATAATGGGTTTTTGTTGTTATATATTTTGATAGGTCATTTTGAAAGTTGACTGGTTTCGAGCAGAGTATAAAGGTAGTAATTCTACATTAAGAAGGGAATTATCTGGGTTTTGGGCAATTGATTCTTCCAAGGTAATGCGATCTACTAAAGAACCATATATTCTTCCTAGGCATATTGAACAAGCATTTTTTTATAAAAACCCAGATGCTCATCCTTGGTGGCAAGTCATTCATGTGCAACCTAGAGGTAGGTCATTGTTTGAACAGTTTATTGTTAGAGAGATCGAAGAAAGTCCTCTTGATGATTCAACATCAGATACTGATACATCAATATCTGAAATAGAAATTAGAATCATTATACGTGATAATGATACTAATCTTTTGGATGAAGAGGATAATTCTCTACATGCTGATTCTACTGATGAGGAAGAGGAATTACCAGAAATAGATATTAATCCATCAATAGATGATGTGATTCATGAGAACATAGATTTAACAATAGAAGAAATAAATGAAATCAATAAGGATAATGAAGATGAGACTATATTGATGTCTTACCAAAATGATGGCAATAATGAAAACATATGAGCAGATTAGATAGTAAATTGTACTCTAGTTATCGATCAATAACTTGAAGCTTCTGAATGGATATCAGATAATAGGTTTTTTTTATTAACTTGAATAACGATGAATCCTATTAGAGAGATGAAATCATGTTCTTCTAAGTTAGAACATGAACCTTGGGGGTATGCCTAATTATTTTATATATAGCTTTATCTTTGAGGAGCAAATTTTTATCATGTATGTATGCATATGTGTGTGTATTCATGTGTATTATATGTATACATATGTTAGTATGCATATATATGTATTTCATGTATATGTATGTGTTTGCATGTGTGTGATATATGTATACATGTGTTAAATATGCATATGTGTATATATGCATATGCATTTATGTAAAATATTCATGTATTCATGTAATATATGCAAGTGTTTATAATTGTGTACATGTATATATGTATATGTGTCTATGTGTAAATATGTACATGTAAATATGTATGCATCTACATATATTTTTATGTGTGCATGTAGGCATGTATATGTGATGTGTACATGTATATATGTATATATGTCTATGTGTAAATGTGTACATGTAAATATGTTAGTATGTATATATATATTTATGTGTGCATTTAGGCATGTATGTGTGATGCATAATATATCTACTCCATTTTATATTTATGTATCCTATCTACATGATGTGTATATATCTTTACATATATTATGATCCTTGTTGATTCAAAAAGCTATATATAGAGGCATAAGGTTGGGAGGAGAGACATCTCTCTAGTAGGACGTCGGAGGTGTACATATACTTCAAACATATGGCTAAAAAGTTGAATTAGAGTTTTTAAATTAGGGATTTCAAAACCCTAATATCGAAATTAGTGTTTTCAATTTAGGATTTTTGAAATAGGGTTTATTTATTTATTTATTTATTTATGCGTATGCATGTGTTGTGTATGTATGTGTATCTATATGTGCATATGCATGTGTTTTGTGTGTATATATGCATGTGTGTGTATGCGTGTATTTAAACCTCTAGTCTCTCTCTCTCTCATATACATACATACATGCATAAACACACATACTCATATCCACATATATATACATAAAAGCAGTGCATACCATGCATTGTCGCGACGATGAGCCATAAGTGTCCGCATCTCTTTTAAACACCACTTAAGGGACCATCTTGTCCCAAACTCTGTCTCAAGTGAACTAAGCACATATTTCTTATTCCTCTCATCATGCTCACTACAAAAATAAAAAACATAATGTAAATAAAACATAAGATATATATTTCAATCTATATGTAAAACTTTTACTTACTTCCACGGTAAGTGGATAAAGCGCAGGTAAGAGTCGCATAGTGCCCGCATTCTTCTCTTGAACTCCAATCCATTCCCTATATACACAATGTTCCCCTCTGGCTCTATGTCGCACTCTAATCCTAAGGTGCCTATGCATGTCCTCATAGGCAACTCTGCTCTGCTATCACGTGCTGGAGGTGGTATAGGTGTCTTGAAAATAGATAGATAGAAATAAATAAAAATATGTGTTATAATATCATTAAAAAAGTTTATGAAAACAAAACATACCTATGAGCAGCTAGCTCTCTTCCTGCATGTGGAGCCGCAGAAGAGCCCTCGTCTGGTTGCTGGGTAAGCATCTTGATCGTATAATCCAGCTCCTCATCAGACATCTCTGAGTAATCATGCATTATGGCCCCTAGAGTATCAGACGGAACTCTTGCTCTCATAAGACTTTTTATGAGAGTGAGTTTTGCCTTTCTCTCTCTACTGGGATCCATAATACCTAACATATAAAACAAAATGGTTAGAAATCAATATATATACGTGTACATATGTAAGTGTGTATGCATTAAGTATGTGTATGTATGCATGTGTGTGTGTATGTATGTGCGTGTATATGTGTGTATGTGTGTATGCATGTGTATGTGTGTGTATGCATCATTATGTGTATATGTATCTATGTGTGTATGTGTGTGTGTATGTATGTGTATATGTGTGTGTGTATGCATGTATGTATGTATGTATGTATGCATATGCATATGCATTATGTATGTATATATATGCCTGTATGTGTATGTGTGAGTATGTCTCTCTATGTGTGTGTATGCATATATGTGTGTATGTATGCATATATGTGTGTATGTGTGTGTATATGTGTTTGTATGTGTGTATGCATGTGTATGTGTGTGTATGCATCATTATGCGTGTAAGTATCTATGTGTGTTTGTGTGTGTATATGTGTGCGTGTGTGTGTGTCTATGTGTATGTGTGTGTGTCTATGAGTGTGTATGTGTTTATGTGTATGTATGTATCTATGTGTGTGTATGTGTCTATGTGTGTATGTGTATGCATGTATGTATGCATATGTGTGTGTATGCATGTGTATGTGTGTGTATGCATCATTATGTGTGTATGTGGCTATGTGTGTATGTGTCTATGTGTGTATGTGTGTGTATATGTGTGTGTGTATCTATGTGTATGTGTGTGTGTGTGTTTATGAGTGTTAATGTGTTTATGTGTATGTATGTATCTATGTGTATGTATGTGTCTATGTGTGTATGTGTATGCATGTATGTATGCATATGTGTGTGTATGCATATGTATGTGTGTGTATGCATCATTATGTGTGTCTATGTATGCATGTGTATGTGTGTATGCATCATTATGTGTGTATGTGTCTATGTGTGTATGTGTGTGTGTGTGTCTATGAGTGTGTATGTGTTTATGTGTATGTATGTATCTATGTGTGTGTATGTGTCTATGTGTGTATGTGTATGCATGTATGTATGCATATGTGTGTGTATGCATATGTATGTGTGTGTATGCATCATTATGTGTGTCTATGCATGCATGTGTATGTGTGTATGCATCATTACGTGTGTATGTGTCTATGTGTGTATGTGTGTGTGTATATGTGTGTGTCTATGTGTATGTGTGTGTGTCTATGAGTGTGTATGTGTTTATGTGTATGTATCTATGTGTGTGTATGTGTATGCATGTATGTATGCATATGTGTGTGTATGCATATGTATGTGTGTGTATGCATCATTATGTGTGTATGTGTCTATGTGTGTATGTGTGTGTGTGTGTCTATGAGTGTGTATGTGTTTATGTGTATGTATGTATCTATGTGTGTGTATGTGTCTATGTGTGTATGTGTATGCATGTATGTATGCATATGTGTGTGTATGCATATGTATGTGTGTGTATGCATCATTATGTGTGTCTATGTATGCATGTGTATGTGTGTATGCATCATTACGTGTGTATGTGTCTATGTGTGTATGTGTGTGTGTATATGTGTGTGTGTCTATGTGTATGTGTGTGTGTCTATGAGTGTGTATGTGTTTATGTGTATGTATCTATGTGTGTGTATGTGTATGCATGTATGTATGCATATGTGTGTGTATGCATCATTATGTGTGTATGTGTCTATGTGTGTATGTGTGTGTATGCATTATGTACGTGTATGTAAGCATGTGCATTATGTATGCATATAAGTATGTATGTATGCATATGCATATGCATTATGTATGCATATGCATATGCATTATGTATGCATATGCATATGCATTATGTATGCATATGCATATGCATTATGTATGCATATGCATATGCATTATGTATGCATATGTGTGTATGTGTGTGTATGCATTATGTATGTGTATGTAAGCATGTGCATCATGTATGCATGTAAGTATGTATGTATGCATATGCATATGCAATATGTATGCATGTATGTGTATGTGTGTGTATGTCTCTCTATGTGTGTGTATGCATATATGTGTGTGAATGTGTGTGTACATGTGTCTGTATGTGTGTATGCATGTGTATGTGTGTGTATGCATGTGTATGTGTGTGTATGCATCATTATGTGTGTATGTGTGTGTGTCTATGTGTATGTGTGTGTATCTATGAGTATGTATGTGTTTGTGTGTGTATGTGTCTATGTGTGTATGTGTATGTGTGTGTGTATGTATCTATGCATGTGCATTATGTATGCATGTAAGTATGTATGTACATTGTATGCATATGCATATGCATTATGTATGCATATGTATGCATGTATGTGTTTATGTGTGTATGTCTCTCTATGTGTGTGTGTATGCATATATGTGTGTGTATGTGTGTATGTGTGTGTATATGTGTCTGTATGTGTGTATGCATGTGTATGTGTGTGTATGCATGTGTATGTGTGTGTATGCATGTGTATGTGTGTATGTGTGCATGCGTGTGTGTCTATGTGTGTGTATGTGTGTGTGTGTCTATGTGTATGTGTGTATATCTATGAGTGTGTATGTGTCTATGTATGTGTATGTGTCTATGTGTGTGTATGTGTTTATGTGTTTATGTGTGTATGTGTATGCATGTATGTATGCATATGCATGTGTATGCATGTGTATGTGTGTGTATGCATCATTATGTGTGTATGTGTCTATGTGTGTATGGGTTTGTGTATATGTGTGTGTATGTGTGTGTGTCTATGTGTATGTGTCGCTACGCATCTATGAGTGTGTATGTGTTTATGTGTGTGTATGTGCCTATGTGTGTGTATGTGCATATGCATTATGTATGCATATGTATGCATGTATGTGTATGTGTGTGCATGTCTCTCTATGTGTGTGTGTATGCATATATGTGTGTGTATGTGTGTATGTGTGTGTATATGTGTGTCTATGTGTGTATGCATGTGTATGTGTGTGAATGCATCATTATGTGTGTATGTGTCTATGTGTGTATGTGTGTTTGTATATGTGTGTGTATGTGTGTGCACGTCTGTGTGTATGTGTGTGTGTCTATGAGTGTGTATGTTTGGATGTGTGTGTGTATGAATGTGTGTCTATGAGTGTGTATGTTTGGATGTGTAAGTGTATATGTGTGTCTATGTGTGTATGCATGTGTATGTGTGTGAATGCATCATTATGTGTGTCTATGAGTGTGTATGTATATGTGTATATGTGTGTGTATGTGTGTCTATGTGTGTGTGTATATGTGTGTCTATGTGTGTATGCATGTGTATGTGTGTGAATGCATCATTATGTGTGTATGTGTCTATGTGTGTATGTGTCTATGTGTGTATGTGTGTGTATATGTGTGTGTATGTGTGTGCGCGTCTATGTGTATGTGTGTGTGTGTCTATGAGTGTGTATGTGTGTGTATGTGTCTATGTGTGTGTATGTGTCTATGTGTGTATGTGTCTATGTGTGTATGTATGCATATGTGTGTATGTGTGTGTATGCATTATGTATGCATATGTGTGTGTATGCATTATGTATGTGTATGTATGCATATGCATTATGTATGTGTATGTATGCATGTGAATTATGCATGCATATGTGTGTTTATGCATGTAAGTATGTATGTATGTACGCATATCCATATGCATTATGTATGCATATGTGTGTGTATGCATGTAAGTATATTATGGATGTACGCATATGCATATGCATTATGTATGCATGTATGTGTATGTGTGTGCATGTCTCTCTCTATGTGTGTGTGTATGCATATATGTGTGTGTATGTGTGTAGCTCAATGATGAGTAGCACCTCCTTTAATGTCAATCCGGGAAGACGTGAGGATGGTATGAAGACCTCGAGCAAGTGGCGGCACAAGTGCGTGAGTGAGAAGCACACAAGCATGCACACACATACACACACACGCGCACACAAGGCAAGACAAAGAGAGAGGATCAATGGAGTTCTTTAGATTACTTTCAAAAGCTCTTACAAGTTCGTTTCAATTACAATCTAACCTCAAAAATGAGCTCTCTAGCTCCTTTTATAGTTTTTGACTAGCTTTTGGCCCTGTCCAGACCTAGTGTCCGGCCTAGTTAAAAATTAGGTTCCAGGGCTTATTTGGGGGTTCAAACGAGATCTAAAAATTATGAAAATTGGTACGCAACTACTTCTAAGGCTCCTCAAGCTCAAGGACTCCTTGGCTTGCACAAAATGGAGCTACAAAAATGTGAAATGAGATTTACAATGATTATTAGTGATAAGCATCACCGTTGTTGTAGGGATTTCTTCTAGTGATCTGCCATACATATCTTCAAGCTCCCTACTTGCTCTTCTTCCCTGCGTGTCCATCTCTCTGATTTGCATTAATGTCTTGAAAAAATATTGGCCTACTTGCCAGATCTTCTTTGACTGCCCTGTTTGCTTGTGCTGTCCCTTCGCTCGCTTGTGCTGTCCCTTCTTTGACTTTCACGTCTTGTAGATCCTGATGTACCAAGGCTACTGCCAACACCCCCCCCACTCTCGCGTCTGTCGCCCCTGACAGACCCTTGTCTAGCTGCTTTCTGGACGTAGTATTGTACCACATCGGCGGCGAGGTGGTGTTCTTCTAACCTGAGTCCCCTTGCTAGATCTGTCAGCAATGCATCCCAATTGACTGGCCCTGGGACATCGGGATGTGGCACCCGTAACTGCTCTGAGTGAATGGTTCGCTCCACAGCAAATAAATGGAGGAGATGTGAGGGTCTGGGTACAAATATTTCTGAGTGGTATTCCCAGAACCCTGTTATGAACATCTCTTCGAATGTTTGTTTAAAGCAGGCCGGGAGGTATTTTATTCTGGCGTGCCAAGCGTATATCACCTCTATGGAAGGAGTGGTGCTCATGTCATACACTAAATCTTGGTTTCCTGTAAGGAATCCGACGCCTGAGAAGTGTGGGTCCTTGATATTCTTGAATGTCCTGAATGTAATAAGCATTAACTCAAAAATTTTCATGCACATCTGGGCCATTACATCAGGGGTATTCTTTAATCGGAGGCTCCAGTGCCGTATAGTGGAGATCATGTAATTGACGGTGGGAGGCCCTTGAGGGGGTGCTAGATAGACGTAGTTTAACCATTTGGCGCATCCCTTGATATTCTTGACTGCAATGGTAAACTCTGGCCACGTACGTCTGCGGAGTACAGGAACATAACAAGGGTTATATTTAATAAAAAGAGGCATATTCGTCCAGGTGCGAACCATCTCCGGATAGGTTTCGAGGAGTCGGATCCTCCAAGTGGGTTGATGAATGGATCCTTTTTTCGCACTCTCTGGGATGTCATCTGGCCCAAATTGTGTGGCAAACGTTGGAGGTTTGCCACATTTATGTTGGATTTCTGCATTGTAGTCCGCCAGGAGTATACAATAGGGCACGTATTGATCATCATTGGTTCCGATCCATCTATGGTGGGACATGCTGCGGAAGTATTCTGATTTAATAATAATGTCCTCTATCTTTGCCATGGATTGGATCTGAACTGCTACTCGATCTTCATGAGTTGATGCCGTTTTCTCTAGTGTTTGGAGCCACTCAGGTACTTCAATTTCTAGCGTATCCATTCCTTCTGCCGTTTGTTCACCACCTGGCATTGGCATAGGAACGTAAGGTTCCTCATACGTCTCATCTACCTCGATGGGTACCAAATCCTCGGGTTCTGGTTCGACAACTGGAGAGGGTTGCCTTTCATGTGTGAGTAATCTTGCTTGTAATTCGGCCACCTGCTCTTTCAATGCCTTGACTTCCTCTGAAGTCGTGGTCGTTTCCGTGACTTTGGGTGCTGTCTGTTGCTCTTGGAGTTGATTGCGCAGCGCATCACGTTCCCTTTCCAAGTCATCATGAGCTTCTAATAGATCTGCATAGCTGTCCAAGATGGTCTTCATTGTCGCTGAGGGCACCGCTTTAAATTGCTCTGGATCAAATTCGTGTGGAGAGCCTTCCATTGCAGCTTCTAGATTTGCTTCATTTTGCTGCTGCAGCCTCTTGTTCTCTTCTAGGGCGGCCGCCATGTGTTTTCTAAGAAGTGCCAGGTTACGCCGGACTTTGAGATTATCGGCTTGATATACCTCGAGCAGAGCTTCCAGTTGTTTGGCACCTGATTCTGTCGATGGTTGGGGTGCTGCCAGTAATGTCTGGTGAGCCTGCTCAAGCGTCGCGTAGCGTTGATTCAGTTCTGCATTTTCCGTTTGTAGAATGTGAAATTGTGTTTGTAAGTTCTGGTGGTGCGTTTCCAGTTGCTGAAACCGGTTGTCCAGAGCTTTGTACTCATGTTGGAGCTGGTATACACATTGGTTTAATGCAAAAAATATGTTATTTACATTAAATAATGTTGGGAAAGGTGAAGATGCAGGGGGAGTGGGGGCGGGAATGGGAGAGGTGAATGCTGTGGATGTAAGTGGAGATGTGGGTGGAGGGGGTATGGGTGATGAGGGTGGCATGGGGGGAGGGAGTGGTGCTGTGGCAGGTGATGTTTCCATCGTGTCAACTGTTTGAGTGACTGTGTAGATGGGAATCGTTGGTGGAGTGGATGTGACATCAGTGAACAGGGTGGTGAAGGTGGGCATGGTGACTCCCCCGAATTGGATTCCCGGGGAGAGTGGGATGCCCATGACAACGGTAGTGGTAGTGGATGTGGTAGTGTTAGTGTCCTGCGGTGGAGTGAATTGTGTAGTGTGAGGTGGGGATGGTGGTGATAACGGTGCTTCGTGATATTCTTCTGCTTGCGCTGACTCGCCAGGTGCTGACGTATTGATGTGAATTTGCTTTCCGGACCTCCTGGGACGAGTAGGAACTCTTTTTTCAAACCTGTGGATGTAGGCCATTGCCTCATGGATGGCCTCGTCCAGTCCTACAGCGTCGGCATGAAGGTTCATGGACTCAATGAACAAATCATCCACACCTTCCTCCGCTAGCAAGTCGTTCATGAGTCTTTTGCCCTGTTCGAGAGACATCTTATGTTGTTCCTGAACCAGTCGCATGGTTCGATATAGTCTCTTGATCTGTGCCGAATATGCTGGGGCACTTGCTAACTCGGAGAGTTCGTCATATTCTTGCTGTTGTTCTTCGTCGGCTTCTTCTTCGTCTCCTCCTGCCTCTTGTTCGTCTACATCGACTTCTACCACTCGGGGTTGGGTGGGGGCCGATGTTGTTTTGGGTCGTGGTTCCTGATCTCGCGCTGCTTCCGCTTCGAGGTTAGAGTCATAGATTAATCGGGCAATTTCCTCATCCGTGAGGTCCTCAAGAGTAAATCCCTGCGGGAATTCCAAATCGGATGGAATGGGGGGAAACACCAGATTAGGCCCCTCCGTGCTTGGTCTTGGTAACCGGATTGTGAATGGCCTAACTCGTCGTGTCTGGGGAGGAGTGATTTCTGGTGTAGCGGTAGCTCCCCTTGGTTGAGCACAGGGTAGTTGGACTCCCCCCCTCATCTTCTTGGATGGGGGACCTGCTGTTGATAGTCTTCTTTGGAATTCTTGGACTCGGGACCATACGAGTGCCCGCTGAACAGGCACGTCATAAGCCAAGCATCTGTAGATTATTCTGGTCAAAGCACAACACCCGTGGAGTACATTCTTCTGTTTCTTGTTCCACCTTTGATGTGCTAGGTGGATCTGGTCTATTATCCAGTGTGGCACATTGATGGGTAGGCTTTCGGTTTCTGCTAGATATAAACTGAACCATATTTTTTTCGGGGGCATTGTGAATCGTTCTTGGGCGGGAAACGCAAAATGCTGCATGATGGTTCGCAGGTGAAGCGCAATGGTAGGTGTCATGGCTACCATATCCTTCAACTTATTCAGATCCTTGTGCTTCATTCGACCTGGGACCATGGTTTCCTTTTCTGTGGGGATGTGCATGCCATACATTCCCAAAGCTTCTCTTACCAGATTGAGGTCCAGCTTGAACCTTTTAAGCTCATTACCCGGCAGCAGTGATGGCAACACAAAGGTGCTGTCGCCTCCTTTGGCCCTGCTCGGCGTGATTGTACTGATCAGATATGAACATCGTAAAAAGTCCGGCTTTGGTATGTGAGTCCTGAAATAACTTTCCACACCTGCTTTGACCCAAACTGATCTCATGACTTCGGCATTTTGGTAGCTTTCAAATTCGCGTGTGAAAAAGTGGTATCGACCCCATTTGCCATTGAATTCCAATTCTGCTTCCCAGAAGTAGGTTCCATCGCCCAGTGGTCCAGCAACATCACTGAACCAATGCGCATGCTTACCTACTTGAGAGGTGTGTCCTTGAGGAGGATCCTGGATGGGGAGCACATGCACTTCTCGAAGCTCTTGCGGTCTTGCGGTGAGGCGTGGCTCAAGGAGAAGTGCTTCTATGTCCACGATCTGGGGACCAGATCCGGCTTGAGCGCTGGTACCTGCTTCTGCCATGGCCTGTTTGCTGATTGGTTCTGTGAGAATATAGAACCATGTGTTAACATTGTAATGGACAAAATAAATCCGTTGTTGTCCCCGTTACAACATTAACATAAGGTAGAAGGTGAGTTAGTGGTTAGTAAGTGCATGAAGATAGTGTGTGTAGTTAGTGATTGTGTTGTCCTAGGAAACTATTGCAGTTAGTAAGTGGGTTATGAATTTACAAATTGGGGTCGGGGGGTTTATTACAGACCCTAGGCTGCCAAATGCAGTGGGTGGGCTGTGCTTTCGGTTTCGGAGAGTCTCTACAGAGCCTTCTCGGTGTCGTGGTTTGAAGATGAGGCCTTTTTGGGACCCATTTACATTTGATTACATGTACGCTCTTGGGTTTTGGTGTGTACATGAGTGTTGAGAACGAGTGAAATCTGGCAGTATGCGTCGCTGCGTTATGCTGTTTAAGTTGTGGCCCCAGCGTAGCTACTTGTGCCACCAAGCAAGCCTTAGGCACCCAAATTTGTCTTGATTGTGGGCTTGCCTTCATCGACTTCTTGGGCACCCAAATAGATTTTATTTTAGCAGAAGAATTTCTGAAAGACTTCTTATTAGCGTTGCGTTGTTGGTCACTAATAAGAGGCTTTACCCCTGTAGTTGACGGTGGTGCAACTGGTCGTTCGCCTTTCCGCACCCATACCTGATCTATTTGCTGGGCTGTTCTGCTGCGCAGGTACTTTTGATCTCTGACATAGGTAGTACCCTGCTTCTTCTGCCTTTGATCCACCTTGGGTTGCTGCCTCTTTCCAGCCTTTGGAAAAGAAGGGAGTTCCTTTGCATTCCTGACTCCTTTTCTGCGAATATCATTCCTCTGCAACACATAGTTTTGGACAAGAACAGCATGGTCATCTTCATGTGTACTCCTGGAAGGACCAGGAGTCCGTGCCTTTCCTAGTTCCTTGAGTGCTTGATTGTCTAATTCTATTGTAACTCGACTATGATTGACCCAAACCTGGAGAAGTCCACTTCTTAGGTTTAGGTTGACTGCTTGGTCATAAATCCAATCTTGACCCAGGACAAGAGGCTCAGTGAGATCCTCATCCTGACACACTAGTACTTTAACTGTCATTGCTTCATCATGAATGTAGAGGGGAAGTTCCACCTCGCCCATGCAAGGGGTTTCCACGCCTCCCAATCCTATAAGATATGCCTCCACAGGATTGACAGTTAACTGTAACTCTTGACAGTAAGACATTCTAACAGCACTAGTGGCTGCACCTGAGTCAATCAAGGCTCTTATGGTCCTTGCACTCTTTCCTTGTCCTATATCTAAGGTTACGAAAGGACGTCTATCAATTATCCTATGCGAGCTTGTTCCTGCGACTTCACACATTGCCACATGATATCCTTGATCTGCATAGTCATTTGTCCTAGGCTGCTCTCTGCCTTGCCTACGTAATTTCATCCTTCTAATGCGTTCTAAAGCTTCTGCCTGAGCTTCTTCTCGCACTCGCTTTTCTTCCTCTTTGCGTTTCTTAGCAGTATTGAGTCGGCTAAGCATTTCTTCTGTGAGGGGTTCCTGGTACAACTTGACTCTGCAACCGCTAATATAATTTGGGAGAACATCACCCTCTAATGTGGCCAATTGTACCGCTCCGCTTGTGGAGATCCTATTGATGATCATAGGTCCGTAGCCTCTCTTTTCTAGCTTCCTCGCGTGTTGTTTGAGTGTATAGACCAAGACTAGATCTCCTGCTTTCAGGCCTTTATCCTTCACATGGGCATCGAAATATGCCTTCTGTCTCTTCTTGGCTGCATATATCCCTGCAGCGGCTCTCAGTCTTGTCTCTCCTAATCGTTCAAGGTCAAAGATCCTAGAGGAGAGCTCATGACCTGTCCATTCATGCTCTTGTGCTACTCTCAATGTAGGGATTAGGAAGTCTAAGGGTAGCACAGCATTTTGACCGAATACCATCTGAAAGGGAGTGGCTTGGAGCACCGTTTTGTAGGCAACTCGGTATGCCCAAACAGCATGATGTAGCTGTTTGTCCCAATCAGAGCGTTTAGTGTTCACTAGTTTTGTCAGTACATTGCATAAAATCTTATTAGTACTCTCAGCTTGTCCATTAGCCTGAGGGTGATAAGGGGCAGACTTCTTGTGTATTACCAAGAATTCTTGGAGTAGATTTTCAATCACTTCGTTCAAGAAATGAGTGCCTCTATCACTTACAAGCTCTATGGGTAGTCCATATCTCGTGAATACATTCTCGAACAAGAATTTGGCCGTTGTTTGAGCATCGTTCTTGGTTGTAGCTTTTACCTCTACCCACTTGGTGAGATAATCTGTTGCCACAATGATGTATTCTGCATGAGAACCTTTCGCTGGGGGATTAATAGGACCTACGAAGTCTATTCCCCACTTAGAGAATGCACGTCCACCCATCATAGGTTTCAGTGGCATCTCATCTTTGCGTATAGGATACTGAGTCCTTTGACAGATATCACACCGTTTCACATAGGTATGTGCATCCATGTGAAGGGTAGGCCACCAGAAGCCCGCAAATAGTATTGCCTTGATTACCCGATCTGGTCCAAAGTGTCCTCCTGCTACACCTTGGTGAGCAGTTTCTAAGATCTTAAGATACTCACTTTCATGGACACACAGTCTCAGGTAACCATCTTTACCGCGCTTATATAGATTATCACCTATGAGTGAATAATCCAGGGCTTCTTGTTCTAAACTCCTTTTCCTAGCTAGAGTCATGTCTGGGGGGAAAGTGTTTGTCCTCAGGAATGATACTAGTGGTTCGCTCCAATCTGGCACAATGGATACTTGATAAAGAGTGGCATGTTCCACTGGTGGTTTAGTGCAACAGATTGGGCATTCCTTGCACAACTTTTGGACATCAGCTTCCATAGTTGGCCAATGCACTCCGAATCGCTTTAGAGTCTGCAACGTTCGTTGTTTCGAATGGTGTTGCTCTAGTGCACCTACATGTGCTAATTGCAACCATTTAGCGTACTCATCCTCTTCTACGCAACAAGCCAAGATCCCTTGATCTGTGTGCTTGTACATGCTGCCTGCCATGATATGGTACTTTTGGGCTTTTACAACCTCTCTATTCCGTGTGTTTACCACTGGATGGTTAGGCCCGTATGTCAAGACTGGTACCAAAGGCTTAGCCCACTGCGGTACAACTTCCAGATTAAACAAGTAAGCATCAGGAAGGTCATCTGATACTCCTTGTGGGGCTTCTCCCGATGTGAGCCTAGAGAGATGATCAGCTCGTAAGTGAGTCCTACCTTTCCTTACCACAACCTCGAAGTCGTATTCCATTAACAAGAGAAACCATCTCACTAATCTTCCTGTATTGCATGGCTTGTTTACAAGATATAACAATGCCTGATGATCAGTAAAAAATTTAAACTTATTTGCAAGCAAATAATGTCTAAACTTTTTAACTGCATATACCATGCCTAATCCTTCTCGTTCAGTAGTGGTATAATTTCGTTCAGCCGCATTCAATTGTCTACTGGCATAGGCAATTGGAAGATCCATATTACCTTCACCAGTAGGTTGTGCGAGCACACATCCAATAGCATAATTGGATGCATCCACGTGAACATGGAATGGCTTATTCCAATCTGGTGTGGTCAAGATTGGTGCTGAACACAATCTTCGTTTAAGTTCTTGGAAGGAAGTCTCACATTCATCCGTCCACTCAAAGTTTGTCAAGAGTCCGTACATGGGCTTTGCAATGACAGCATACATGTGTATGAACCGTCGATAATAACCGCAATGCCCCATGAAAGCTTGTACTTCCTTGACATTCTTTGGCCTAGGTAGTTCTGCTATGGCTCGCACTTTCTCTTCGTCAGTAGATATGCCATTCTTTGACACTATGTGTCCTAGAATCTTGCCTTGCCTGACCATAAAAACGCACTTTTCTGGGTTCAGGCAGACTTGGTACTCTCTACATTTGTCAAAGATTTGTCTGAGTTCAGGAATATGAGTTTGTCTAGCATTGGAATGAGCACAAAGATCATCAACATAGACTTCTAAACTCTTCCTTAGGAACTCCTTAAACACATGGCACATCAGTCTCTGGAAGGTAGCTGGTGCATTGGTAAGCCCAAATGGCATTACTCTAAAAGCAAAAATGCCCCATTCTGTGGCAAAGGCTGTCTTATGCTGATCCTCTGGAGCTATGGCTACTTGATTGTAGCCCGAAAATCCATCAAGGAAGCTGTACACTTCCTTGCCTGCCACTCTTTCTAAGAGATGTTCTGTGATGGGAAGCGGATAGTTATCTCGAATCGTGGCGGCATTAACCTTTTTCAAGTTAATGCACACACGCAGCTTGCCATTCTTCTTGGGCACCACTACGATGGGGGATACCCATTCAGTGTGCTCAATTTCATAGATAAATCCAGCTTCGACCAGTCTATCTATCTCTTCCTTGATCTTAGCAGCGTAATTATCGTTATATGTATAAGGCTTTTGCTTAGAGGGTTTGGCGTCTGAAGTCATGGGGATGGTGTGTGAGCATATGTCCGGGTCAACCCCTTTCAAATCCTTGTAACTCCAAGCGAATACATCTCTGTATTCTCTTAGCAAGGCAATCAATTCATGCTCTTCTTCTTCTGTTAGGTCATGGCCTATATACGTGCATCTCTCCTCTCCTTCCTCTATGGCCACTACTATTTTCTTGGTGGTTTCTTTGTTATCATAGGCCTCTCCTGATTGTGCCTCCCGTTTAGGCATTCTTATCATGACTCTCCTGTCATCTATCTCATACTTCTTAAAATTTTCTGGGACCTCAAACAAAGATTCTTCCTCTTCTGGTAAGGCTTCTCTCTTCTTTCGTTTCTTTCCTTCTCCCTTAGGGGTCATATGTGTTGCTAATCTTACATCATTTGTAACCTCTCCATGCCTCTGGGGTTGAAATTCTACTTCATGGAAGTATTCTTCATCTGATGCAAATGGTGGGTCCATAATGATTGACTCTAGATCGGAGTCACTTGCATCCTCAAATGCATCAGGGCTAGGTTCGCATTCTTCTAGAACTGCCTCTCCCATGATTGGCTCTATGGAGAAGACTGAAATGTCATAGCCATCCTCATCACAGTGAGGTGTCCATTGTTCTTCGTTGATGGCTACGTCCATTGTTGCTAAGATTTCGGCCCAACCGTGAGGTTCAAATTCTTCGTCTGGAAAAACTACAGGTGCATAGGCTGGGTCTTGAATGGGTCTATGAGTTTCGTTCGCACCTACCTCTCTGGCTTTCTCTCTCTTCTCTTCTTCTACTGCTACCTTGCACATCCATAAGTGAGTATCTTCATGCATCCATGAGGATCCCGATCCTATGGAATGCACCGATTCTGTGTCATCTTTGGCTCTATGGATGGGATTCCATTGGATAGGAGGGACATCTCTGTGAGAATAATCTTTGAGATTGACTTTGGTTGTAACACCCAAGTGTTGCAAATACAAGGAGTTGGTTCCCCAATCCTGTACCACCTGCAACTGTCTCATGAATGGTCTTCCCAAAATCATCTCATAGGCATGATTTTTGCTGAAGTCACATATGGCAAAGGTATGTTCAAACTCGACACCACAAGTGGTGAGAGTTATTCCTTCTAGCAATCCTAGGGGTCTCTCTATGTGACCATCGGCCATCTGCAATTTCATTCTCGTCGGCCTGAGTGCCGGCTTGCCCCACCGCTTCCATAAGGAGGTGGTGGCAATTGCAACTCCTGCACCTGAGTCCAAAATTGCCTTCGTGGTGTAGTCCTGATAGGTGATGGGAAGGTAGGTGTTCCCTTCTTCACCTTCACACATATCTCCTATCTTATCCAAGGGAATTTCTGGCACTGTCCTATGGGATCCTACCTTGGAACGAGGCTTTGCAACTTCAGTTACTCGACTGGCTGCACATTTCCGCGCGTTTAGTCTATTCCCAGGCAGTTCTTCCAAAGTGCAATCGCGTTGCATCTTGGTGTTCATTACTGCCTCCGTGTTCCTTGGTATGACTGAGTCGTCATTCCTTACCATGACTGTGGGTGTTCTCATACATGTGGACTTTGCTTCCCATGGGCCTGTGAAGTGGGGTAGCTCTTGTATGGAATTAGACTCAAAGTCCAATCTCTCGGGAGACTGAGTACTCTCATGTTCCCCGTAAATGGATGGGATGTCTTGTGGGAATTGGTCGTGTGCATCGTCCACAAGTTCAAAAGGAGGGGCGACCTCACTTTCGTTATCCCATTTATCTTCTTGAATCTCTCGTAGGAAGTCTGGTGCAAACCGATTCATAGAAGAAGAAGTGTCTGGCTCCGTAGAGTTAGGTACATATGCTACCTGGGAAGGAGGGCTTATCCTATCGTTGGCTCTTTCCTCGTCGTCATAGATGGCTGAAGCACAAGCTTCTTGGGGGGGATTACCTATGCTATTACTTTTCCGAACAGGCTCATACGCTCTCTGGGAAGGGATGTGGGTTGCCTGTGGAGGTACATAAGCTTTCGAGGGAGGCACCTGTGACCTTTGGGGAGGAAAATAGGCTCCTTGAGGAGGCACATGAGCTTCCTGAAGAGGCTGGCTTATTCGTTCTCTTGCCCTTTCCTTTTTTTGAGGGATAGGCTCCTTTTCTGGCTGTGCAGTTAGCCTCTCTAATCTTTCTAAGGAGGGGGAGTTGTCTGGTTGAGTGGAATTGGCTGCATAAACTTCCGATGGGGAATGGCTCCGGTTTTTGCTTGCTTTTCCTTTCTCCTGATTTTTTTCTTCCTTGTCAGACCTGGCAATTATCCTCTCTAACTTTTCTAGGAATCCGTCCAGGTGTAATTGCGTCTTGGCTGAGCCCGAGTAATTGAAAAGGCGACTGGCTTCAAACATAGTCTGAGCCAATGCGACCATTTTCGCGCACAGTTTGGTTCTTTCTATCTCTAGGTCAGCTCTAGGATAGCACTTGTCATGATCCGTGATGTTTGGCCCTTCTTGGATTCTGGCCTGATATGCTTGAAGCATCATGTTTAGGTCTTCAGGAGTGGGATCTGCTAACACTGATCCGACTCTAGGGGGTGGTGGGATTTGATGAGGCGGTAGGGAAGGTGGTGAGTCGGGTGGAGATGGGGTGATGTGAGAGGGGATTTGAGAGGTGATTTCAGTTATCCTAGCCTTGGTTTCTCTTATGCTTTCCTCAAGTTCACTCATCTTTTTAGCCCATTGTCTTTTCATTCTTTCCCGACTATCTTTCCATGCTCTAGTCCTTTTCTTTGTTATGCTCTCGGTTTCACTAGCCTCTGAGTTCTTACTCTGGTTTGTCTCTTGGTTTTGCTGCAAGGCCTGAGCTCTAGTGACTACCTGCACTGGTGCAGTGGATGTGACGCTCCCTGAGGACTCTACAACCAAACCAATCACATTGATCGGAGTGATTTTTGGCATATTATTGGGGTTCTTTGGGCAATCTCGTAAAAGATGCTCTTTTCCACAATCTTGGCAAAAACCTTGGATAGTCACTGACTGGGGTTGTGTAGGTGGGGGCAAGGGACAATCACGAATGAGGTGATCCCCTTGGCATCTGTAGCACGGTCCTCTGGGGAATGGAGGTCTCACTTGCCTAGGTTGAGGCCTAGGGTTGGGGTTCGCATACATGACGTTCGTGTAATCCGACTCCCAACTAGGTTCACTTGGTTCCTCGCTATAGTAAGACTCACCATGTTCTGGAGACTGCATGTAATAAGCTTGGGGACTATCGACATGTGTAGAATCAAAGCTATGGTCACTCGGGTCACTTTCTGAGATCAATGGGGTTACTGGTACTATGGCCCTATTCAGGTTTTCTTCTGCAACAGCATACTTGACTGGAATCACGTTAGCGGGGTTTGGGGGCTGTTGAGCTAGCACCGGTTGGGGTCTTTGTTGGGCCTGATATGGTTGCTGATAGGTTTGTTGGGGTCTAGCATATTGTGGTGGTGGATTTTGGTTTTGGTATCTGCCTTGTTGGTAGGGTTGCAGGTAGGGTTGCCTAACAGTCTGCTTGTTGTATGGGCAATCTTGCGCGGTGTGGTTGGTGTATCTCCGTTCTATGGTGCAGTACTGGCTACTAGGGTTTACTTGGGGTTGAGCCATAATGGGACAGACGTTCGCCATATGGTCACCACCGCATGTATAGCACCTTTTTACAGGAGCAAACCTTGGAATTTGTTTGCTAGTCACACCTAATTTCTGAGCTACCTTCTCCGCAAGTTCCTCGATTGATGTAGATTGCATGGAAGAGTGGCTAGATGCGCTATCTGAATCCTTATAGATTTTGGAAAGCTCTAGCTCTTCCCCTAGGTTATCTTCAATGTCAATGCACATGCGTACACACTCTTCTATAGTCCTAGGGTCCTTCAGATACACATAGGATCTCAATTTTGTACTCAGCAATCCATCAAGGAATAGGGCTACTTGTTTAGCAGATGTGGGTAGCTCCGAAATAGGACATCTTTCAAGGTATTGCCTAAATCTTCTTCCTGCAAGTCTCACGGTCTCTTGAGGGGTTTGCTTGAAGCTGTGGATCAATGAGGAAGTATTGTGTCTTATGCCACTCTTAGAGAACTCTACAATGAAAGCCTCTAGGAGTTGGTCTATGCTCCTGAACTGACGCTCATCTAATGGCTGAAACCATGTAAGTGCCGTGTTCCTAAGGGTTAGACCGAAGGCATTGTACTGCGTGAACAGATCTTCCACTTGTTCAGCTCTCAAGACTTGCTTGAACTCTGCCACATGATCATAGGGATCTCCTGTGCCGTCAAAGTAATTCTTCATGGACTTAACTAGCTGGGTGGGTCTCAAAGTTCTGGCGTGCTCTCTAGGCCTCGGCAGAGGGAATCCATCTACATTTCTTTGGTTCCTGTGGGCTCTATGTATCTCAGGAGGTTCTACCCTATTCGTCTCCGTTCTCGTTCTTTCTCTGCCTACAGGGTTGGCGAAACTTACTTCTGGTCTATCCCTACTTCTGTCTCTTTGCGTACCATGCGCTTGGGAAGTTCCAGCTCCAGGGTGACCATAGGATACATTTGATCTTGGTTGGGGGAAAATGAATTCACCCTTCCAAGTATAGGCATGCCTATCATTTTCTGTCACCACGAAGATCCGTTCTGAAGCGTGATCTAAATAGGTCACTCTGCCTGGGCTATCCGGATCCTTAAGCTCATAGATCATGATATTTCCTATGTCTGTTGGCTGATTAGACTTATACCTCCAGAAGGCTTCATCAGTTTCTCGATTAAGGAGCAACTCTATGCTCTTGTTGTCTTGGGGGACCCATTCAGGCGTGATAATCCTAGTGAGAACTGATTTACCTCGAGGGGTTCTAGGTTCCGCACCCATGTTCCCTTGTTCTAGGTCACCTAAGTCCGCTTCTGAGATCACATTCCCGAAGTCATCTGTCCTATCAGGGTGGCTAGTGACAACATATATAGTTCCTTCTTTGTCCAAGTATGCACCATTTTCAAACTTGACAGCTGGGTGTTCTAGTCCAATGGATTGATCAGGGTTTTTAATCTGGACCACAGATCTTCCTAAGCCGTCCTCATAGATGCTCGCACCTAGTCGGTTGGTCCTAAGGTATTCCAACTGTGTTTTGTAAGGGCCTTCTACCCTGTACAAATAAGGCACTCCTGAACTTCCCGTAGGTCTGTCCATGCCTTGAGACATTTCTGACTCACTGGTCTCTGAGCTAGGGTAGTATGAGTGGTGGCTCAACTGCTGGGCCCAAGACCTTGCAGTATGATTGACACTAGCCTCTGAAGACCTAAGGCTTTGTCTCTCCCTGGCTAGGTGTCGTCCTGATCGAAGGTTCATATGCTTAACCGATTATCCCAATTTTTGCCCAGAGTGCAACCTCGTTGCCGATCAATTGGTACCAGTCACTTGATTCTTTTTAGTTAATTATTGTGTTTATGGTCTTGTCTGATATCACGTCGTCAGGAACACTTGAATGTTTTTCGTATTTTAGGTTGATCGTTCCACGTTAGATTCTTTTCCTTTAGGTTATCGACAGTACAGTAACTAAGTTTTTAGCTTGAACTTGAGTTCTTTAGTAGTCTTCAACTTGATAACTGCCTATCGTCGCCCTGACTTACTCCTATCTCTACTCGTCTTTAGCTTGAGCTAGGAAATGACAGAGGGAGTTGAGAATAATCCAACCTTACTTGTTGATCCTTTGCTTTATGGTGCTCAAGAACCCGGTTCTCAAGCTTGCAAAGAAACCTTGCTTCGTACGCTCTCAGTTGCTCTCAATGGACCTATAAAGGACCCACGGTTAGCTCAATGCTTATATTCAAAGAACAAAACCAACCACTTTCATTCATGTGACACAAACACACATTTGCATTGTGACTTTTAGGAAAATAATTCTAAAGACTCCTGACTTTGATCCCCTGGGTATGGTCAACTTCAAAATACCCTCTCTGAAAATCAATGCATTATCTTTATAAAAAACAGTTGAGGGCGCGTAGTATATGCCACGAGCTTTCCAACAAGCCCAAGAGCTCAAAAATTGGATTTCGTATGAAAAAGTTGTGACCGTTCAGGGTTTAGGGAGTTAAATCAGAATTCAACGCAAGCTAACAGTCAAACAGGAACACTTGAGTAGCTTGTGGCACGGCCTCGCGATGCAATACCACACCCTAGTGTTTGCCCCACACTCAATCAAAATTTAGGCCAATAATTTTGCCTTGACAATTTGACCTAATTTGCCCTTCTAACGCGTTCGCAAGGTCTGTCGGTCGCGATTGACAGGTCAGTCGCGATCGACGTGTCGATCGCGATTGACAGGTCCGTCGTGGCTGTCAGTCGCGATTGACTGGTCAGTCGCGATTGACAGGGGTTGCGAAAAGTCAATCAATCGTGGTCAAAGCGTCGTTGACTCTGTCGGTCGCGATTGATGAGTCGATCGCGATTGACAGGTCGGTCGCGAGGGTCTGTCGATCGTGGTCAAACAGTCGTTGACTGTGTCGGTCGCGATTGACAGAGTCGTCGTGGTCTGTCCGTCGTGGTCAAACCGTCGTTGACCGTGTCGGTCGCGATTGATGAGTCGATCGCGATTGATGACTCGATCGCGATTGACACGTGTCACGCGTGTAGTCAGTCGGTCGTGGTCAATTGGTCGTTGACTCTGTCGGTCGCGATTGACAGAGCCGTCGTGGGCTGTCGGTCGCGATTGACGTGTCGATCGCGATTGACAGATCTGTCCGTCGTGGTTTGTCGATCGCGATTGACAGAGCGATCGCGATTGACAGAAATCTGTGGAATTTCAAAAAACTAAACACATTTTTGGGAAGCCCTTAGCCTGTAGGTCATGGATATGCACTTTGTTTAGCAATTAGAGCAATTTTTCTGTCGGTCGCGATTGACAGAGCTCGGCGACACACAGACAGTTACACAGATTTCCGTACCTGCGCAGGGTGCTGGGGATGATGATGCGGCCTGTACCTGCAGAAAGCTCACAAAACATGCAAAAAACAGCACATGCAAATTCGCTCTCTCGCTCTCTCTCACAAGTGAAATGAGGGAAATGAGGTGGAGATGGGAATATAGTCAAAAAACTGAAATTTTCGCGATGATGGAGATGGACGTGGGAGATGGTGATGATGATGATGGTGATGAAGATAGTGAAGAAAGTAAAAGAAAATCGATGAGCGTGAAGAAAATACCTACAACTCCAACGCGTCAACTCTACGTCTTACCATCACACGCTCGTCCTCAAAGCTCGATCCCCGGCAACGGCGCCAAAATTTGGTGTAGCTCAATGATGAGTAGCACCTCCTTTAATGTCAATCCGGGAAGACGTGAGGATGGTATGAAGACCTCGAGCAAGTGGCGGCACAAGTGCGTGAGTGAGAAGCACACAAGCATGCACACACATACACACACACGCGCACACAAGGCAAGACAAAGAGAGAGGATCAATGGAGTTCTTTAGATTACTTTCAAAAGCTCTTACAAGTTCGTTTCAATTACAATCTAACCTCAAAAATGAGCTCTCTAGCTCCTTTTATAGTTTTTGACTAGCTTTTGGCCCTGTCCAGACCTAGTGTCCGGCCTAGTTAAAAATTAGGTTCCAGGGCTTATTTGGGGGTTCAAACGAGATCTAAAAATTATGAAAATTGGTACGCAACTACTTCTAAGGCTCCTCAAGCTCAAGGACTCCTTGGCTTGCACAAAATGGAGCTACAAAAATGTGAAATGAGATTTACAATGATTATTAGTGATAAGCATCACCATTGTTGTAGGGATTTCTTCTAGTGATCTGCCATACATATCTTCAAGCTCCCTACTTGCTCTTCTTCCCTGCGTGTCCATCTCTCTGATTTGCATTAATGTCTTGAAAAAATATTGGCCTACTTGCCAGATCTTCTTTGACTGCCCTGTTTGCTTGTGCTGTCCCTTCGCTCGCTTGTGCTGTCCCTTCTTTGACTTTCACGTCTTGTAGATCCTGATGTACCAAGGCTACTGCCAACAATGTGTGTGTGTATGTGTGTGTGTGTATGTGTCTGTGTATGTGTGTATATGTATGTGTATATGTGTGTGCATGTGTATGCATTATATGTGCATGTGTGTATGCAACCTTATTTGTGTATGTGTGTATATGTGTGTGTATTTGTGTGTATGTGTGTGTGTGTATGTGTATGTGTGTGTGTGTCCATGTGTGTATATGTGTGTGTGTACATATGTATGTGTATGTAAGTGTGTGTGTGTGCGCATACATGCTTGCTGTTAGTTTGTGCGGCCCTCTCTCTTTCTCGTGCACTCTCTCTCTCTCTCACTCTCTCTCTCTGGGTCTCTTCTTGCTCGCGTCCAAGTCCCGGCACAAATGTGCCGGGAGAAATCAATTTTTTTTTTTACATTCTAGAGCGTCGCATATGCGACGCTCTGCAGTTTGCCAACGTCGCTCCCACCGTCGCTAGGCAGCGACGAAATTAGCGATGCTCTTTAATTAACGTCGCATAAGCGACGCTAGCATCGCTTATGCGACGAGGGTCGGGGAAATTTTTTTTTTTTGAAATTCTGACCGTCGCTTATGCGACGACCACGTCGCATAAGCGATGCTTCCCGTTTTTTTTCCAATTTGGGGGCGTCGCTATGCTCCCCTTTTTCTTGTAGTGTCTATGTGATACAGGTATCATTTTTGAGATTTGACTTCATAATTGTGTTTTGCTAAGAAAATGGCATGCTTTAGACACCAAGATCATTGAAAATGGTGTAGTGTAGCTCAAGATAATCAAAACCCTAGAAATTTCTCTTCATCTTCACCATTTCTCAGAAAAACAGTCATATATCTCTTATTCTTGGATTCCATTAACTAGAAGGGGCTGTGGTCTTTGTATACTTCCCGGATTGACAAATGTAAGATGTATTGTTGATCCTTTATGCTAAAATGATTGGAGAGGACAACTCCAAAGGGTAACAATAAACAGAGACCCAAGTCCTTCCAACCAGGCAGGCCCACTAGTGTAATCTTGTTCCTGAAAATGAGCTTGGCCCAAGAGATCTCACAATTGCACCAAGCCCTCATGATCCACTTTGCTGCCAACTTGTCAACCATGCCTTCAATATCCATAATGCCCAAACCCCCACAATCCTTTTGGCTAATGCAGGTAGACCATTTAATTTTGGGAACCCCCCTTTTGTTGTGCTTCCCCATCCAAAGAAAGTTCCTATAGATTCTTTCCGATTCGCTAAGATCTTGATCCTTTGGTCTCCAACAAGAGAGAAAGTATATGGTGAAGGAGAAGAGGAAGGTATTAATTACCATGGCATGCCCCGCTAGGTGTCATGGACAAAGGAAACCATCATGAACCTTAGATTCCATGTGAATCCTATATCTCATGATTGGTTCAGAATTAGGAGAAACCAATGCTTCCATTGCATCCCAAACGTGCAAAAACCCTAAGACCGGCTGTCTATTTGCTGAATTCTGATATCCAAAGGTCCTGTTCGGATTGTTGACATCATTGATGACATCATCATCTCGCAACCGCCCTTGAAATCATATATACGGAGGTCTTGGCCACATACATACTCAGTCTTGCCAATACCAGTCTTGGGAGCTCAAGGAGTCATGACTGCCAAGTAAGTACTCTCCAAATTCCAGTTCTAGTTCTTGCCTTGTTCCTTGTTCTAGTCTTGTCAAGTCTACTTCTTGGACATCTTGTATTGTCCTCTTGTAATCTCATAGTATAAGATCTTGTCGAGTTCTTTCTTGTATCTAGTTCATCTCCCAGAAGGGAGTTCTTATAATCCAGATATCTTCTTTCATACTTACGATCCCGGGTTGTGGGATCTCCTGTATCATCTCTAGTCAAGTTATTCATATCTATCAGTCCCAGGTTGTGGGATGTCTTGTATCATTCATGTATTCTTGTATCATTTTCCCTTCGTGGGTGTTCTATTAATTAGAAGTGTATTTTCAAAATCTTGACTACTATAGTCAGAGAGCACAATCTAGTGCTTCCTTGATATTTTGGCAAGACTAGCTTCTATCCAAGACTAGGCTTCATGGAGAACGCTTATGAACAGATTGTAGCATCCCTTCAGAGTCTCCAACAACAAGTCGAGGACCTAACTGATCGACAGACACAAGTTGAGATGGAACATCCAATGCATGTTGTGCACTCCTCCAAGAATTACAAGAACGAATCAGGAGCCTTCAGACAAATCAAGGGAATATGAAAGTAAATCAACGGTCTAGTACATTCTTCATGAGGGAACCCAAGATCTGTTGGAACATCAAGCTTACACTATGCTTGAGGTGGATTTTATCTACATCAAAGGCTATCGCTTCGAAAGAATATCCGTTGGAGAGTTCTTTTTCTTATGCTCATTTATTGTATTTTTCTGGGAGATTTTTGATGGTTCATTTACCATTGTAAAAGCCTTGAGCTTTACACATGTAAAGGTAGAAAGATAGAGCCCGAATCCCACGAATTTGGGGTGGTTGAAGTTGCATTCAATCAAGCAATCAAATCACCTAAAAGTAGATCAAATTAGATCTTCACTTTTCCTAGATTGTAGGAAAGTGAATTGATTCCCTCCAACAACCATTCCCACCTTCATTTGAATTCAAATTTCATTTGTAGAAGTCGTGGAACACTCCTAGAGTCTATACAAAGACTTGAAATCATTTGTACATTACATGGAAGCAATATACATACACTTGTGACCATCATTGTCTTGCTCCTTCAATTCTCTTCATCATCTTCTTCGCCAATAGTAATCTTGCAGAGGCTGCTGCTCTCTCTCACGAGCTCCAAATTGAGTGAAAGATGGCTCATTGGAAAGCTATTAGTGTCTAGTTTATGCCTATAAATTTTCAAAGCATTTGGTTTAGTAGATTGGGAGAAATCTGAGTTTTTCTATCTCGGGGTCAATCTCTACGTATTCCTGAAAAATAGGAAGTACCACCGGTGAATGTCTCATTCATTTCTATAGCATATTTTGCTTATTCCTTATACTTTTGTGCATTCCATACACTCAAACCTATTTTTATCACTCCCATAAAAGGATTTTTTCTAATTGTAATCATGCTGGTCGCCATGAGCATTTGAAGTTCATTGTCTCTTCCATAGAAGTAAGTTTTTTGAGCTAGTAGACCCGCGAACCTATCTGTTTTGTATCGACTCATTCTCGTTGATGCTCCAAAGTACATAGTGTGTTTCTTTGCACTTATTGCATGCCTATAAGGTCTATTTGAGTCTCCATAAGCTCAAGGGCTGGTCTTGTGCCGGTTGGCTTGACCAAACTTTGTCGCTGCGAAACGCACTTTTCTACCTTCTACAAGCTTCTCCAAGTTCTTTCAGTGGTATCAAAGCTAGATCAAGATGGGTGAAGACTTTCCCTCAATGATCAAGAAGTTTGATCGACACAACTACGCAACTTGGCAAATCAGAATGGAGGCCTATTTGCAAGGTAGAAATCTTTATGGAATTGTAGCAGGTGATGAAGCTATGCCTATTCCAAGATCCAAAGGAGGACCTACACAAGAGGAGACAGATAAGCTCACGCTTTGGTGCGCAAGGGATGCTCAAGCAAGGTTGTTTATACTAAGCTCTATCTCTGGCTTTCTATTACCACATAGTAGAGGATGCAAGACATCTCAAGAGACTTGGGATGCCCTCGAGACTTTCTTTTCTGCTAGTACCGAAGCAAGAAAGAATCATCTTTGGAACGAGTTCAACCAAACGAAGAAGACACCTAAACAAACCATCACAGAGTTTGTTACCAAGGTCAATGAGGTTGCAGATCAGTTAGCATCAATTGGAGAGATGATTGAAGAAGAGCTCATCATGAGGCAAATTCTCAACGGCATTCGAAGTGATAAGCAATGGCAATCCTTCACGACGGCTTATGATCTCATCATGGATGTTCCAGACTTCAACATCTTTCTTGGACAACTCTTCAATCAAGAAGACAACAATAGCATAAAGGAAGGTAACTCTTATCATGGTAATTCAACTAGTGCTCTATATGCAGATAAGAAGGATAAGAAGCAGAAAGCCAAGAAGAAGGAAGAAGATGAAGAAGAGACTTCCCAAGCCAACTTTGAAAGCAAGAGCAAGTGGAAAGGGAAGAAGAAAGGACCAAAGCAAGACAAAGCCAAAGGTCAGAATGTTCAACCTTGTGCCATATGCGATAAGACCAACCACACCACTCAGAATTGCTGGTTCAATGGGAAGAACCAGAAAGGAAGTGGAAGAGGTGGATATGGCAGCAATAGAGGCAGAGGTGGACACAACCTCAACAATAACAATAGAAGCTATAATAGAAGGGACTACAACAATTATTTAGAAGATCAACCACATGAAGACTCATTGCTTCTTATGAATCTAAGCCACAAAGAAGGTAAAGAAGATGATCATTTGTTCTACATAGATTCAGGATGTTTGAATCATGTTGCGCCTAGGCAACATTGCTCTTCTATCTGACTTGGAAAGTCCAAAGCATAGACATGAAGTGCAAACAGGGGATGACACAAAGCACAATGTGGAGAAGATTGGTAATGTCAAAGCTTCCAATGGCAGGACAAACATTCTAAGTAAGGTTCTCTATGTACCCACTATCACTAAAACCTAATAAGTGTAGGCCAAATAGTTGAAAAAGGCTTGCAAGTTAGGTTCACCCAACATGGAGCTTTTGTGGAAGATCCATGTCAAGGCTTCAAAAAGATAGTAGATGGACTGTTCTACACTTTATCAAGAGTAAGAATGAAGTGTTTGATTGCTTCAAGAAGTATCTGCACATATGGACAATCATACAGGTAGATCACTAAAGAAGCTTAGATCTGATGAAGGGGGAGAATACTTCTCCAAAGTGTTTGATGAGTTCTTGCAGGACAAAGGTATCAAAAGGCAAGTGACTACTAGGTACTCTCCTCAACTAAATGGAATTGCAGAGAGGAGAAACAAGACATTGGTTGGATCAGCCCGAGCAATGCTCGAAGAGAAGAAGTTGCCACATTATCTATGGGCAGATGCTATTTCAACTGCTATGTACCTTGTCAATAGACTACCATCTAAATCACTTCAAGGTATGACTCCTTATGAAGCATGGCATGGAAGAAAACCTAGTCTTGGATATTGCAAGGTTTTTGGTTGTTTAGCTTATGTTCATATACCATCACAAATAAGAGGTAAGCTAGATGAAAGGGCAACAAAGGCAGTGTTTATTGGATATGATTCAACTCAGATGGGTTACAGGTTCTTCAATCCTTCAACCAAGCAATTCACTACAAGTAGAGATGTTGTGTTTGAAGAACACAGGTCTTGGTATGATGAAGACAAACAAAAGGTAACACTACCATATGATCTTGATTCTGACTCTCATCAATTAGGAAGCAAGCATGATACACAGGTCCAGGATCCAAGAAGTGATACAGACGATGACCAAGATGAAAGAGAAAAGGATTACAAGCTATGGAAGTCAAGAGGCAAAGTAAAGATGCAAGAGGTTGGAGAATGCTCCAAACAAGCACCTAGAAGATCAGCAAGAGAGAAGAAACAATGAGAAAGGTATGGATATGATTCCACATTTGTTACGAAGCATTCAATATACTTGGCAAAAGACTCTATTTTAGAGGAACCCTCAACCTATGAAGAGGCAAAGGGAAACCCTAATTGGGAAAAGGCCATGAACAAAGAGATAGATGCATTGAAGGAGATGGACACTTGGGATTTGGTTCCAATATCACTGAATCAAAAGGTGATTGGTTGCAGATGGGTATATAAAGTTAAAAGAAATTTAGATGGATCAGTTTGCAGGTACAAGGCAAGATTAGTTGCCAAAGGATGCTCACAAACTCATGGTATAGACTATGAGGAAACATTCTCACCAGTGGTAAAGATGACTACAATCAGGACATTGATAAGTGTAGCTGCTACAAGGAATTGGAGACTCCTCCAACTTGATGTGAAAAATGCATTCTTAAATGATTGGATAAGTGAAGAGGTATACATGTCACAACCACCAGGTTTTGAAAACCCTAATCATCCATCTTATGTTTGCAGACTTAAGAAAGCATTGTATGGATTGAAACAAGCTCCTAGAGCTTGGAATTACAGGTTGGTTACATATCTTCAAGATCAAGGGTTCAAAGCTAGCAGCTCAGATCCTTCTCTATTCATCAAAAGGGATCACAATGAGGTTATCTATCTATGTGTATATGTAGATGATATTATTGTGACATGTGATGATCTAAATGGCATTCAAAGGATCAAGAGACACATGCAAGAGGAGTTCAAAATCAGTGACCTAGGTGAGCTCACATATTTCCTAGGTATGCACGTGATATATACAGATGAAGGAATGTATTTGACTCAGAGAAGATACATTCAGGATCTTCTTCTCAAGTTCAAAATGGAGAACACTAAACTTACAGGTACACCTTTGGAGATGAATCATAAACTAAGTGTTTATGAAGGTGAGAAAATTGAAGACATTAAAGAGTATCAAAGCTTGATAGGTAGCTTGATATATGCTACTCATACAAGGGCAGACATCTCATATAGTGGGAGTGCTTAGTCAGTTCATGCACTCACCGAGAAGACCACACATGGATGCGACTAAGAGAGTACTTAAGTATCTCAAAGGTACAATCAACGAAGGTATATTCTATCCTTACTCTTCATATTTGGATATCAAAATCTAGTTAGATGCAGATTGGGCAGGAGTTAAGGATGATAGAAAAAGTACATCTGGTTACTTAGCATTTGCAGGTTCGAAGCTAGTGTCATGGAGTTCCAAGAAGCAACCAATAGTTGCTTTATCTTCAACTCAAGCAGAGTATAGAGGCTTGACCATAGCAACTCAAGAGGCAGTATGGTTAAAAGCATTGTATACAGATTTGGGACTAGTGAGTTCCAAACCTCACATATTTGGAGATAATGTAAGTTCCATGCATCTAGCGGCAAATCCTATTTTCCATGCGAGAACCAAGCACATAGAATTCCATTACCACTTCATCAGGGAGAAGCTCATGGCAAAGGAGATTGACATTTCTTTTGTTCCAACTGAAAAGCAAGTAGCAGATATGATGACGAAGGCACTTGATGGAATAAAGCTTTGTAGATTCAAAGCTATGGCAGGTATTCAAACTATCAAAGAATGAAGACTCAAGCATACTTTAGCTTGAGGGGGAGCTATTGTAACATCAAGCTTACACTATGCTTGAGGTGGATTTGATCTATATCAAAGGATATCGCGTCGAAAGAATATCTGTTGGAGAGTTCTTTTTCTTATGCTCATTTATTATATTTTTTTGGGAGATTTTTGATGGTTCCAAAACCAAAAATGAGATATAGAAAACTTACATGGAATCTAAGGTTTAAGAATGTTTTCATTATGTCCATGATATCACCTCCCCCTCAAGTGATGAGTTCCATGAGGAGCGGCCATGTTCTCTAACTTGGGTTTCATTGGATTCTTCTTATGGAATTCACAAACCTTGATTTTTGCTCTCTGAAAATTTTCTATAAGCTCCCAAGTACAATCACTAATGCCATACATTTTCCAAAAAATAAAGTATTCCAATCCTCCTGGAGAGATTCTTGAATCTAAGACATGATCAACCTCAAATTCTTCATGATCCTTAATCTTGAAAGGTGGTGAAGGTCTGGGTCTCCCTTGGGCTCCATTAGGCTCGTCACAAGATAGGTCCTTTGAGCTTTTAGTGGTACGTCGTAGTGTTTCCAAGATCTTGGATGGAGTGCCTTGAGTACACACACCTCCTTGATTGAACATGAACTCCTCCTTATCCTTTATCTTCTTGTTATCTTCATAATTTGTATGCTCCATATCATTCTTAATCGCTTCTTGGTCTTTGAAAGTTCTTGCTTTGATATTTTGAGGAATAGTATCATGATTATTCAGCACTTCTAGCTCTTTGACTTGGCTTTCTTTGAATAATTGATTCTCACATTGAATTGCCTCATTGATAACATCCTCCAAGGTATTTGCTTGAAGCATGGATAGCAAAAGATATTTGACTTTCGGATTGAGGCCACTTCAAAACTGATTAACCATGTAGTCTTCTTGATATGTAGTTCCACAAAACAACATCTTGATATTCAACACATAGCTTGAAACTGATCGATCATCTTGTTGTAGCAATCTTTTCGTCTCTTGGATATGTTTGATCAAGTCCTTTATGGTAGATTGGATCTCTTTGCATAGGGAATCCATGGTGCCTGGTCTTGATGAAGGCAATCTTGCCAAAATGTCAAGGGAGCAGACTTCACTAGACAAGATTTCGAAAATACACTTCTAATTACAAGAACACGTACGTAGGGAGAACAATCTCTAATTAGACTAGAGATGATACAAGAGATCCCACAACCTGGGACGGTAGGTCTGGAACAAGATATCTCGATTACAAGAATTCGCTTTAGGGATATGAACTAGATACAAGAAATAACTAGAAAGCATCTCATACTACGACATTAGAATAGGACAAGAAAGGATGTCCAGGATACAAGACTAGAAAAGACTAGAGCAAGAGACAAGAGTAGAACTTGAACTAGAACTTGAAAGTACTTACTTGGTGATCAGGATCCCTTGAGCTCCCAAGACTGTCATTGGCAAAACTCAGAATGAATGTGGCCAATTCCTCCTTTTATAGGTGTTCAAAGGTGGTGCTATATGGCGGTTATGACTTGATGATATCATCATAATGTCATCGACTTGAAACAAGGCCTCCTAGTATCAAAATTCAGCAAATAGAGAGTCAATCTTGGGCTTTTGGCACGTTGCGGATGCAATGGTAGCATTAGTTTCTCCAAAGTATTAACCAAAAATGAGATATAGGAAACTTACATGGAATCTAAGGTTTAAGAATGTTTTCTTTATGTCCATGACATCACCTCCCCCTCAAGTGATGAGTTCCATGAGGAGCAGCCATGTTCTCTAACTTGGGTTTCATTGGATTTTTCTTATGGAATTCACGAACCTTGAATTTCGCTCTCTGAAAATTTTCTATAAGCTCCCAAGTACAATGACTAATGCCATACGTTTTCTAACAAATAAAGTATTCTAATCCTCCTCGAGAGATTCTTGAATCTAAGACATGATCAACCTCCAATTCTTCATGATCCTTAATCTTGAAAGGTGGTGAAGGACTGGGTCTCCCTTGAGCTTCATTAGGCTCGTCACACGATAGGTCCTTTGAGCTTTTAGCGGTACGTCGTAGTGTTTCCAAGATCTTTGATGGAGTGCCTTGAGTAAGCACACCTCCTTGATTGAACATGAACTCCTCCTTGTCCTTTATCTTCTTGTTATCTTCATATTTTGTATGCTCCATATCATTCGTAATCACTTCTTGGTCTTCAAAAGTTCTTGGTTTGAATTTTTGAGGAATAGTGTCATGATTATTCAACACTTTTAGCTCTTGGACTTGGCTTTCTTTGAATAATTGGTTCTCACATTGAACTGCCTGATTGATAACATCCTCCAAGGTATTTGCTTGAGGCATGGATAGCAAGAGATATTTGACTTCAGGATTGAGGCCACTTCAAAACTGATTAACCATGTAGTCTTCTTGATATGTAGTTCCACGAAACAACATCTTGATATTCAACGCATAGCTTGAAACTGATCGATCATCTTGTTGTAGCAATCTTTTCGTCTCTTGGACATGTTTGATCAAGTCCTTTATGGTAGATTGGATCTCTTTGCATAGGGAATCCATGGTGCCTGGTCTTGATGAAGGTATTCTTGCCAGAATGTCAAGGGAGCACTAGATTGGGCTCTCTTACTTAGAAATACACTTCTGATTACAAGAACACCTACGTAGGGAGAACAATACAAGAATATATAACTGATACAAGAAGTCCCACTACCTGGGACTGATAGGTATGGAAAATTGGACTAGAGATGATACAAGAGATCCCACAACCAGGGAACGTAGGTATGGAACAAGATATCTCGATTACAATAATTCGCTTCAAGGATATGAACTAGATACAAGAAATAACTAGAAAGGATCTCATACTACGAGATTACAATAGGACAAGAAAGGATGTCCATGATACAAGACTAGAGAAGACTAGAGCAAGACACAAGACTAGAACTTGAACTGCAACTTGAACTGGAAGTTGAAAGTACTTACTTGGTGATCATGATCCCTTGAGCTCCCAAGACTGGCATTGGCAAGGCTGAGAATGAATGTGGTCAACCCCTCCTTTTATAGGTGTTCAAAGGTGGTGCTATATGGCGGTTACAACTTGATGATGTCATCATGATATCATCAACTTGAAACAAGACCTCCCAGTGTCAGAATTTAGCAAATAGACAGACGATCTTGGGGTTTTGGCACGTTTCGGATGCAATTGTAGCATTAGTTTCTCCAAAATCTTAATAAAAAATGAGATATAGGAAACTTACATGGAATCTAAGGTTTAAGAATGTTTTCTTTGTATCCATGATAAAAGAGATTATACAGTCGGACCATGATATAAGAAAGGGTCTCATATTCCAGCTACACCCATAGAAACATATCTTTCACCTATCAAGTTAATCATGCCCAAGAAGATCCTTCCCCTCACAACCCTAGTAGATTCAGGAGCCTCCTCATGTTTCATCGATGAAGGGTTGGTTAAGAAACATGGAATTCTTGTACTTTGAAAGAACAAACTAGTAGTAGCTCAAGTAGTAGATGGATGACCGCTAGCATCTAGGAATATAACCATGGAAACCACACCATTAAGAGTATACCTTGGTGACCATGAATCCCACATATGTTTTAATGTCATATCGAGCCCAGTACATCCAATTATCATTGGAATGCCTTGGTTAAAGAAGCATAATCCAGACATCAAAGGGGAAAAGAATAAAATCACCCGTTGAGATATCCAGAAGAACCCAACATATATCGGAGCCAAGGCCTTCATACATGCAATAAGGAAGGAATCGACATATATGATCTATGCCATACTATCTCAAGAATCCAGGAAAGATGATTTAGTGTAGCTACCCAATCAGTACAAAGGCTTTGAAGATGTTTTTGAAAAGAAGAATGTAGATATCCTCCTAGAGGATAGACCTTATGATTGTGCCATAGAACTTCAAGAGGGAGCACAAGCACCCTTTGGACCAATCTACAGACTATCCCCAAAGAAACTTACAGAACTACACAAGAACATTGATGAGAATCTAGCAAAGGGGTTTATCAAACACTCAAAGTCTTCAACAGGAGCTCCTATTTTATTTATAAAGAAGAAGGATGGGACTCCGCGGATGTGTGTAGACTATCACAAATTGAATAAAGTCACTATAAAGAACACATACCCTCTACCACTCATATCAGAGCTTTTGGAATGCCTTGGAAAAGCAAAGCTCTTCATGAAGATTGATCTTCGAGGAGCTTACAACCTTGTCAAGATCAGAGAAGGAGACGAATGGAAGACAACATTTTGAACAAGGTATGGGCACTTTGAATATGTTGTTATGCCATTTGATCTCACAAATGCTCCAGTTATTTTCCAACATATGATGAATGATATCTTTCGAGAGTATTTAGATGACCTTGTGGTAATATATCTCGGTGATATCCTGATATTCTCCAAAAATCTAGAGGATCATGAATATCATGTAAAGATAGTCTTGGAGAAACTAAGGGAAAAAGGATTATATGCAAAATTGGAGAAGTGCTCTTTCCATCACGCAGAAGTGGAATTTTTAGGATACATTGTATCAGAGAAAGGAATCTTTATGGACCCTAAGAAGACCAAGACAATCCTTGATTGGTAACCATCTTTTTGTGTTTGAGATGTACAATATTTTTTAGGGTTTGCCAATTTTTATAGGATATTCATCAGAGATACTCCAAGATAGTGAAACCTCTTACCAAGCTTACAGGAAACTCAAAATTCTCATGGACCAAAGAAGCAGAAAAAGCCTTTCAAACCTTGAAATTATCATTCTCTATTGCTCCAATTCTAGGCCATCCTGATTCTAGAAAGACCTTCTTCCTAGAGACAGATGTATGAGACTTCACCCTAGGGGCCATTCTATCCCAATATAGAGATGATGGAAACCCACAACCAGTTGCATACCATTCAAGGAAATTTTCCCCTCTAGAGATTAATTATGAAACCCATGATAAAGAACTTCTTGCCATAGTAGACACGTTTGATACCTGGCATCACCATCTAGAAGGAGCAACTCACAAAGTTACTATGTATACAGATCACAAGAACTTAGAGTATTTTATAACCACCCGCATCCTCAATAGAAGGAAATCTCGATGGAGTAACTTTCTATCCAAGTTCAACTTTGTCATCACCTACTGTCCAGGATTTCAACAATGTCAGTCAGATGCCTTGTCTAGAAGATCTTACCTTGCACCAAAGAAGGGCAAAGAGGCCTTTAATCAACAAGAGAGTGGAGTACTCAAGCCCGAGCATCTCCAGTTAGTAGCTATCTCTTCAAGCCATCATGAAGATTCAACCTTGAATCATTTGATCCGTGAGAATCTACCACACGATGAATTGTTTTGTAATGTTAAGCAGAAAACTCAAGAAGGAAAAGTCCAAGAAGTAAATGAACTTCAGGAAAAGAACGGGTTACTATTCTATAAGAACCTATTGTATGCCCCTCCAGGAAAGCCCATCATCCAAGTACTTCAACAATGTCATGAAAACCTTGCAGCAGGACATTTTGGAGTAAATAAAACAATAGAAATCATATCAAGGGATTTTTGGTGGCCTCAAATGTGGAAGGAAGTCAAAGAATATATTCGAACCTGTGACACTTGCAATAGATCTAAGGTACCGCGACATAAACCTCATGGCCTCTTGCAAGCTTTACCTATTCCAGAAAGACCATGGGCTTCATTGTCTATGGATTTCATCACAATGCTACCAAAGTCAGATAAGTATGTGGATAGATTTACAAAGATGGCACACTTCATTCCAACTATAAAGGCAATCACAGGTGCAGCCACTGCTAGACTTTTTCTCCAATACATCTTTAGGCTTCATGGATTGCCTGATGATATTATCAGTGATCGAGGTCCACAATTCATATCCAGCTTTTGGAATAGTCTTTGTAAGCTCCTTGGTATTGAACTTAAACTATCTACAGTAAATCATCCACAGACTGATGGACAAACAGAATGAGTGAATCAAGTCCTAGAGCAATATCTCTGTTGCACGAGCAACTATCACCAAAATGATTGGTTTGATTTGTTATCCTTTGCAGAGTTTGCCTATAACATTAATGTTCATGCATCTACTAAGAAAACTCCCTTCTTTGCAAATTATGGATAATATCCAAGGATGGATATACAACTCTCAAATCATGTCAAGAACCCAGCTTCCAGAGATAAGGCCTAGTACCTCATGGAAATTTACAAAGAACTCAAGGAAGAGATCCATAAAGCTCAAGAACATTATAAGTACTATGCGGATCATCATCGTGTTCAAAATCTATCGTATCAAATTGGAGATAAAGTATTGTTACTTAGAAACAATTTGTAAACTTCAAGGCCTTGTGCAAAGTTAGATCATCAAAGATTTGGTCCATTCACCATCTTGGCCAAGATTAATCCGGTCACCTTCAAGATCTAGCTACCAAGTACCATGAGAATACATCCAGTTTTCCATGTGTCCATGTTGGAACCATATTAGATTTCACCATTGAGGGGGAAGATACCTAGTCCTTCACCACCTATTGAGATTGATGATCATGAAGAATTTGAAGTCGAGCATGTCCTAGAGTCGAGAATATATGGAGGAAGATTGGAGTGCCTTATTCATTGGAAAGGGTATGACATCAGTGATCATACTTGGGAACCTACAGAAAACCTTCAGAGAGCACTAATCAAGGTTCGAAAATTCCATAAGAGAAATCCAATGAATCCAAGACAAGAGAACATGACCACTCCTCGTGGAACTTGTTGCTTGAAGGCGAGATGATGTCATGGATAAAGGAAACCATCATGAACCTCAGATTCCATGTGAACCCTATATCTCATGATTGGTTCAGAATTAGGAGAAATCAATGCTTCCATTGTGTCCAAAACGTGCAAAAACTCTAAGATTTATTGTCTATTTGCTAAATTCTAACATCCAGAGGTCCCGTTCGAATTGCTAACATCATTGATGACATCATCAACTCGCAACCATCCTTAGGAACCACCCTTGAAATCCTATATAAGGAGGTCTTGGCCACATACATACTCAGTCTTGCCAATACCAATCTTGGGAGCTCAAGGAGTCATGACCACCGAGTACTCTCCAAGTTCGAGTTCTAGTTATTGTCTTGTTCCTTGTTCGAGTCTTGTCTAGTCTAGTTCTTGGACATCTTTTCTTGTCCTCTTATAATCTCATAGTATGAGATATTGTCGAGTTCTTTCTTCTATCTAGTTCATCTCCCAGAAGGAAGTTCTTGTAATCCATATATCTTATTTCATACTTGTAATCCCGGGTTGTGGGATCTCCTATATCATGTCTAGTCGAGTTATTCATATCTATCAGTCCCGGGTTGTGGGACATCTTGTATCAATCACGTATTCTTGTATCATTTTCCCTTCAAGGGTTTTCTTGTACTTAGAAGTGTATTTCTAAAATCTTCTCTACTGTAGTCAGAGAGCACAATCTAGTGCTTCCTGACACTAGGTTGATTTGCACGCCCTTCCAAAATGCCAACTTGTTGTCTAGTTTGAAAAGGACCCAATTCCATCTCTTCTCCATCGAGGCACCAAAGCCCATAGGAATACCGAGTAGGCAGAAGACCAGACCTGTGGGGATAATTTGGCAACTATGGTCAACCAGAAGTTGGGGTGGAGATCCTATGATGGCTATGAAAGCATTTTTCGAGTGGTTTATTTTGGAGCCAGATGCCTCACAGAATGTGTCTAGGGATGCCATCGGTGAATAGCCTCATGATCATCTGGCCATGGTTGAGGGGAAAAGAGAGGCCTTTGATATGACCCATTTATGTGATGATGCACAAGACGGCTAAGCCCCTTCGTGGAAATCGCCAAAAGAAGGGGTGCCAATGGGCACCCTTGCCTAATAGAGCATTTATATATGATAGCCTTCGATAACCGGTCATTGTTATTTGTTTGCGTTGACACATTCCCCAGCAATATAGCTATCATCTTAGAGAATTTCTAACCGCAACCGAGGTCTTTAAGAGATTGGAGACCCATTCAAGCCTGTCATATGCTTTGTCAAAGTCCATTTTAATGTGAAAACCACATCTTGCTAGAACTCTTTTGCAAAATCTAGACCTTCCCAAATGAAAATAATAGCTTCCAGTATTGACCTATCCCTGATGAATCATTTTTTATCCTCACTAAGCAACCTCGTCAAGTGGTAAGAAATTTTGTTGGTAATTACTTTTGCAAGAATCTTGTACCCTGTTTGGAGCATTGTGATCAGGCGCCAGTTTTCAATCCTGTTCTTGTCACCTTTCTTATAGATAAGATTGATGACACCATTGTTTAGGCATTCGAGAAGCGCACCAAAATTGAGTGCCTCTTGCCAAACCAAGCACAGTGGAGTGGCCATCACATGTTTGAAAGACTTGAAGAACTCATTTGTGAGGCCATCAAGGCCCGAGCTTTTCCCATTGGGGAGGGTATCTATAACTTTGAGAATCTTATTATCAGAGATGGGCACGTCAAGGAGAGACTTCAGATTATGCGATATTCTTGACTAAGACACTCTCAAGATGGTAGCCATGCAATCCCACCTGTGGGGAGAAAGGGGCATCGAGACTCCCAATAGTTTGGTAAAGTGATCGATAATGATATCATTGTTTTCTTCTTCCATTTTGCATTCGACCCCATTACTATCTATCAAGAAAGGAATAGAGTCTCTTGTTTGCTTGCTCTTGAGGATGCCACACATCTCTTTAGTTTGTTTGTGAGCCTTACCTGCCCAGCAATCTTTAAAGTACACTTGTAGGATTTTCCTTTGAATTTCTTCCTCATATCTCACCATGCCTCTGATTTTCCGTAGTCCCATCTTGCATCGATAGTTTCCCTTTGTTCACTTCCTCCTCAAGACACCAGTCTCCAATAGAGCTTCTCTGTGAGTTCTTACCAGAATTTGACGGGTCTTCTCAACCACAACCCTCCAACGCTTAGTCGATGAGGCACCATTGGTGAAAATATTCGATGACTTGACTATCAAATTATTTGCAACATTGATGTGACACAAGGAGACTTCTTGATGCTTCATATATGGATGGAAATTTCACTTGTTTTGTCACATGGTTTATCTTATTCAAGCAATATGAGCTCTCCATTATCTACCTATATCTGTGTGTGTATGTATATATACATACACACACACATACATATATATATGTGTGTGTATATATATATATATATATATATATATATATATATATATATATATATATATACATACATACATACATACATACATACATACATACATACATACATACATACATACATACATACATACATACATACATACATACATACATACATACATACATACATACATACATACATACATACATACATACATACATACATACATACATACACACACACACACACATATATATGTATATATATATATATATATATATATATATATATATATATATATATATATATATATATATATATATATATATACATACATACATACATATATATATATATATATATATATATATATATATATATATATATATATATATATATATATATATATATATATATATATATATATATATATATATATATATATATATATTAGAATTGAGTTTCCATCCTCTATTGAACTATTCAATTTATGTTCTACATTCTATGTTGATCCATACCCTATATCAAACAGTAATCTTTTCAAAGATACTAGCTTTCTTGGCTTTCTTGAAGGTCTCAATAATTCTATGTTCTTTATGGAGTCTTTTAAGTTATCTCAATGTGACAATGTTGGCTCATACATTATTAATAGACTCAGACCGAGCGCCTTATTTACTTTCCGCCTTATTGATATCTCCACTGATTCAAATGTTCATATGAAAATACGGAGGGGAAGAAGATGGAACTGCCTCGTCCATCAAAATAGGCACTTCCTCAAATCCACACCATCCACATTGAAATGTGATTCAAGCATCAAAGCATAATCGACAACTCACATTTTCAAATAGGTACGGAAGCTTAATCTAGCCTGTATCACATTTTCAATTATCAATTATAGGAAACTCAAGTGAATCCATCATCATCATCAACATACACAAAGTTCTAACAATAAGCGTAGTGTTGACCTACATATGCAATGCTTGTTAGGGGCAGAAAGGGGCAGAACTGTTGGGGGATTCTTAGACAAGAAGGAGTTTGAGGGTTTGTAGGAGAAAATGAAAAGACCATAAGAGGAAATACACCTTGGAAGCTTCTGCCGGTTGATTACAGTAAGACAATTACAATGTTTGAAGCAAAATACAAGCCAATACTTCTGTGCACAATCACACAGAGTGCTCAATTACAAAATACCCAATATCCCAAAGTCTTCTTGCCACCGACCTCCTCTGCACCAGACCTCCACCTGCTTCAAGCTTATCCTTGTGCACACCTTGCACCAAGCTTCCACTAAGGGGGAGGAATGAATACCTTCTGTCGGCACGCGCACATTGCAAAGAGACCTTGAGATCCTTGGGGGACTAGCTTAGCACCCTCTGCACAATCCCTTAGTCACTCTCTATGCACTCCTGCAACTCCACTTCTCTGCGTCGCACACTGGTGACCCTTGCACTTCTCTTTCTTGCTCCACTTAGACTATGCTTCTCTTGCTTACTCTAAGATTGGTCCAAGAATGGTCCTTCCTTGATTTTAGTGTGTCGATCACGTACGCTCCTAACTGCAATGGTATCTTGGTGCTCACTTTGATGTCCCAAGATTGTCTTCACCAGTGGCAGCCAACGACTCCCTGTTTTGTCCTGTAGTGACTTTAGACTAAAACCCCAAAATTTTAATGGGGGGACCATACTTTCACCTGTGCGTACGCTGCCGCTTCACATACCTTCACATTTCCTTTTAGGTCTTCACTTTTGCACATAAGAGGGGGTTCACCTGAACCTTCCAAAACACTTTAAAAAACACTTTGAACCTTAAGGAAATTAGAGGAAATACCTCTGCAACCTGCAACCCACTTTCTCCAATTTACCCTTTGTGGACAATTAATTGTGCACTACCTGTGCACTTTGACACCTGCACTTTAGCACTTTGACTTTGCACCTGTTGACTTTGTTGACTTTGACCAGTTGACTTTGACCTTTTGACTTTGGTCGCAATTGACTTTGACCAACGTGACTTTTATGGGCTCAACAAGAACATATAACAGTTGACCCAACATCGTTAACATTATGCCAAAGGTAACAAAGAAGATGCAACAAATGCACCCAAACAAGACACGTCAAAAGAAGCTCTTCTCGAATATGCTTGATAGGCTTGCAAGGAAAAACATAGGTTAAGAAACCAAAGAAAAAGACTACACAATGATTAATGAGAAGGTCACGATCCACAATAGGCTTCAATATAACTTTGTATAGGCCTTGCTCAGAGAAAAACACCTGCTCCACTGCATCACACTTCCAACTGCCAGGTTATGTCCATGTTCACTTGTAACTTTGACATCACCTGTAGCTTCTGGGATTTTGTTGAACTCGTCATGTAAGATGTCTTTCATGGAATAAATAAGAGCACTTGATCCCAAGGGGAAGAAAAGTCAGTAGAATATATAGGTGTATTCCCCACAAAGACAGTAGGAGCATACTGTTGCTGAGAGGTATCCATGACAATAGCATGTGGAGAAATTGTACAAGGGGTGGCTCACATCACTAAAGATGAACCATCAGCAAAGGCCACCAAGGGACTAGTAACAGGATGCATACTGGTATCCATGTTGTGAAAGGAATCAAGATGGTAAAAATTGGGCAGTATGCAGAAAGGAAGGAAGGTGAGACCTGGCTGGGGAGGTTCAAGTACAACAAACATGGCAAATGGGACTACATAGACGTGAGTTCTTAGGTTCGCAAAGAAATGCAGAGGAAGTAAACAACGTGCAA
>CM035428.1:111171244-111176244 GCA_020310875.1 Ceratopteris richardii
ACCTCCGATAAGGAGGTGAATGTTCTAGTCACTAAGCCACATCAACTTCATTGACTACAACTTCACGATTTTATTACTATACCAAAACTCTGCTGCGCACGATCAACAAACAGAGAAGCTAAAAGAGATAAGAGAAAAATAGAAGAGAGAAGAAGTGAAGAGAGAGAAACAAAAAAAGAGAAGAAAGAAAGAAAGAGAAGAGAGAAAGGGAAGAAGTAGAGATAGAAAGAAAGAGAAAGAGAGAAGAAAATAAATGAAGAGAAATAGAGAAAACTAGAGAGATGGAGAAAGAGAAGAAAAGATGGAGAAAGAGATAGAGATAGAAATGAAAAAAAAAAATAGAGAGAAAGCAAGAGAGGCAAAGAGAGAAATCTAAAGGAAGAAAGAGAGAAAGAGATAGAGAGAGAAGAGAATGAAGAAGGGAGAAAGAGAGGAAGTAGAAAGAGAGAGATGAGAAAGAGCAAGGTTAATATACCTACCTCCACTTAAACGGCCGTAACTCTCTCATATGATATCCAAATTGGATGATTCAACTTGATGTAGAAAGTAGGCTTCAAGAGCTTTCCAATGACTAGCTGGAACCTACCATTCGATTCTTAAAAACTACCTGTAGAGAGCATTTAATTCTCTGCATATCATTTCAAGAGGTATGCTGCCCACTCACCTAGCTTCATTATTTTGGCCATAACTTCCTCATAGAATATCCAAATCAAGAAATTCAACTTGGTATTCTAAACTTCAAGACCTTTCTTTTGACTGGTCACATAATTGATATTTGGAGCACTCGAAGCCATCTCTGCACAAGCTTTTAGATGGATGTTGACTAGCAAGAAACCCTTTTTGAGTGCATTGAGTGTTCGATTATGATAATTAGGAGTTTTTTAATCATATTTTGAACCATTTTGGATAGGAAAGAATTATTTTTCATACATTTGCATCATATTTTTCTAATAAATTCATTTGAATACCTCTCGCATCAAAGTTTATAATTTTGCATTGTGTTTTCTTTCAGTTTTATGAAAACAACATTGGAAGGTGCATGAAAGATAGTTTTTACATGAATTTATCTATGCACATGAAGTCATACTAACTTATGTTGATTCATAAAAGCATGCACAAATCTTGTTTGTGTGTTTTAGAATCTTTTACAGGTATTGAAGGCAGAAAAAGACATTGTAATGAGGGCGTGTAGTGCCCAACAACACATTGTGGAAAAGTTTGTTATTTGCAGGTTTCTGGAATAAAGAAAGTGGTTTGTCAACCACAAGGCTGATGCCTATCATTATAATGGTTATTATTATTTTTTTTTAGGCTTCATTTTCTTGGTGAAATGCTGCCCATAGCGTTATATGCCATGTGAGAACTAGAGTGATGTTATGTTGTGTGAGAGGGGAAGTATTATGTGTGCATAGATAAAAGCATATAAATTGATTGAAGTAGAGAAAAAGATGCATGAGTGGATACATGCATACATAGACGATATGATTGCTAAAAAGTTGAAATGCATGATGCATTTTCTATTTATAGAAGATCACTTTTATGTATCACCACGATGAGTTAGGATGAGCATGAGGTATGTGATTGAGGTACCATGCATAGGTTAATTGTGCCTTTAGAAAGTAAAATACAAGGTATATAGATCAAGAACAACTAAGATGTGTTTTTTACTAGTAACGCGTGAGCACAAGAATTATTTTTTTTCATGCGAGTTTATGTACTTGATATAGATGCTTATCTCGAGTCCGCACAAGAGTGCTATGGTTATAATCATCAATATAAGTATTAAGTTCTTGTATGTGATTGGTTGTGATGGGATTAATGAATGTGCAAGAAGCACAATGAATAGAATGACGTCCATAGATATTCACTTTCACTAAAAGGTGGATACTATGTAAAGAGTTGGATTTTTCAACGAGACGATTTGGATGGTTAATTGATTTACATTGATCTAGACGATCATTATATGCATGGATACATATCCATGTCATAATCCATCCAAGATAATGAATGATTTTGTTTAATCATAAGGATTAACATGTCTCATCATTTTTATATTTAAAAAAATGATTGAGCAAATAGTAAGGTAGATGCCTCATAGAGATTTGGATGCTATTCTTTGAGGGAATGCCCAAATTTATTGACATTTGGAGGGCAAGTAGCTCCTAGGCTTTTCTTTAAGCTGACCAAGTTTCAAGTAATTTGGAAACTTCTAAATAGGTCAAATGACCTCTGCACTAAAAGCGCTGCTAGTAGAGGTAGAGGCCTGAAACAAGTGACATAGCCCTGTTGCAAACGGCATTTCTCTTCATTGGTAGATCCAAATGGAATGCTTTTTGTTGGGAATGAAAGCTTCATAGATGCACTTTGCGCATACCAATTTTCATTATTTTTAAAGATCATTTGATAGGTCAAATAATCTCTGCACATCAAAGTGAAGCCTCTGACATTTAGGAAATGACCAGAGACCATGTCACTTAGAGGTGTTTGGTTCTCTTAGCTCATTTACTCAAATTGAGAGTTCTTTATTTCTAACATTAGCTAAACACCTCCAGATGGTGTGTATAAAATTTCAAGATGAAATGTTTCTCCATTTAGGAGATATAAAGAAAAGAGTAAAAGTTAGCCTTTTCAAATTTTTAAAATTTTGCAGGTATAGAGGCTTAGTATTTTGGTCATTGTGAAATATCCAAATGTCCAAATACTATGAAACTTAAATTAGTAAAATTAGATAGTAGTAGCTATATTCTATTAAAATTTGGAAGAAATTGAACATCATTTGATAGGTCAAAGGATCTATTCTTCTCATACCAATCTCTGGCGAGGATTTTCCAAAGAGAGATACATGTGTCTAATGAGCAAATGATATTTTCCTATTGGAAACTCCAATTTCAAAAATTTTTTTGGGAGAAGCTACCCCAGTATACACACTATGCTATAACCAAAATTCAAGGATTTTGGAAGTTATCGTCTTAGTTAGAAGATATTATAAAAGTGCAACAGTAGTGTTTCTAGACCAAACTAGATAAGTTTATCTAGATTTGGACATAAAGAAAATAAAATTTGGAGTTTTTTTTATCATTCTAAGACCTTCAAGAAGATGAATCTGTACATTTTCAGAGTTGGTCGTCAAGCGTTCGACCCTTCCAGTAAAATGGTTATAAGACTCTGAGCAAATATGCCTAATGAAAGCTTGAGAAAAGCTACATAAGGCTGGAAAATTTCATACATTTTCCATGAGTAAAAGTTAGTTAAAATTAAGCTTTAATCTGCTGCTATTGGAAATTGTTTATGTAGGAGATATTGTTGAACGGAAAAGACTTTTCACAGGCTTTTTATGATATTTTTTGATATGGTGTGATCATCATGGGCTAGCTATGCCCTAGATCCTTGTTTATTGAGCATTGGTTTATGGTGACCATTCTTAGTAGGACAGAGGAGACTTTGTCGAAATTTTCAGAAATATATATAGTGCCATGAGAGCGTGGAATATGAGAACTTTAGTAAATGTTCTCATTTCATTGGATTCATACAAGTTATATAAATTCCAATTTATTGTGAGTCAATATTTGATTCAAGTCACATGATTTGATATTTGATGCAAGCCGCATCCTTCATAACTCGAGTTGAGTTGATTTATTAAATAGTTTCTCAGTTCTCAACTCAAGATGAGTTGATGTTACAGATAGTTATGAGTGATAGAGTCATAGGAATGACTCTATTCTTTCCATCGAGAGAAGGAAACACTTCAGGAACACTTCATGATTTCATTATTATTATTATTTATGGTTGTGAGTACTCATCGATCTATTCTTGTATTTTTGAGAGAAGTGTTTGACTTTAATCTCATACACGCATCTATGTGGGGTATAAAGTTTGGTGGTATGGGACATCAAACTTTGTATTCTACCTAGGTGTAGGACAGATGATATGGGAGCGAAGTCTCTGAGATTGTATTTTTTATATGATTTGGAGTTCATTTATATGATCTTCTGGTGTCATCTTATTATTAAATAACAGAGGGGCAATTGAGACAGTCACTCTGTATGTGACCGCAAACAAGGCAAGTCCACAAGCAAGTGGCCTAGAAGCGGAAAGGCAAGATTTGCACATAAGAACTATGAATAGGCAATTGCATTGAGAAGAAATTTATAGAGTACATACTACTCTATTTTGATATGCCTGAGGATAGGCCATGGTTCATACATAGTGTGTATGAGGTGAGCTAGATGCTTAGCCTAGTGGGCTATGAGTGTGCACGCATCTACTTACCATTTTTCAGTGTATTTAGTGCACTCATATTATGGTCCTCATTATATCTGGGAGTGCCAGATTATTACAGCAGTTTACTAGATACACCTCATTCCTAGTGGGGAATGATTTGATCATAGTGATGATCAAATGGTGGTAAAAAATAAAGCAAGTTTCATCCACTTGGAACATCTTACATATTATTGAGAAGGCGGTGGTAGTTCCACTAGTTGCTAGACTTTCTTAGCATGTCTTCACTTGGCATGATGGACTTGGTTCCAAAGAGTGGATTAGGATTTATTTCATATGAGATATTTTGATCCATTGTTTGGATTATTATATATGATAGATCGAGATTTGGATCCATAGTTTGGATGTGATTGATTGAGATCTTAGTCCATGTTTGGATGTGACTGATTGAGATCTTAGTCCATAGTTTGGATATGAGAGATTGATATTTTGGTCCATAGTTTGGATCATTGACATATTGATATCTTGGTCCACAATTGATAGATTGACATATTGATATTTTGGTCCATAGTTTGGATCGTTGATAGGTTTTCATGTTGGATTCATAGTTTGGACCGTGATGAGATTTTCTTGAGTTTTATTTCATTACAATGAGTAAATCAAGCAGATTTACTTGAGCTTAGAGATTAAACACTACTTGGAAAAGATTTACATTTATTTTTAGTATTCTTCCACAGAGAGTTGGACATAGTCACATTGTTTTTGGATTAGCATAATAGTTT